>JARJCV010000305.1:0-50079 GCA_029281435.1 Mycena haematopus
CGGTGGGAGGAGAGTACGCTTGTCGATCTCGCCGGGGAACTCAGTCAGATCAAGAATGAGATTCGGGCTGAACGCATTCACGAGCAAGTCCGGATGGAGCAGGAAGAACTGCGGCAGGAGGAGGAGGCTAAACAGGCAGCCGCGCGTGCTGAACGGCGGCTCAGGATCAGAGATTCAGAGGCACTCGTGACAGGATTGGGGGGCCGGCCATCCACACAGCGGGCGGCTAGTGGAAGCAACGCGGGCTTGGTGCGCACGCTGCGGTGAACGTGGGGTCGGTATCTATTGGCGCTTGCTGCTGGTCCATCTCAACCTATCCTACCCCAACCTATCCATTCCCCTTCATTCTCCATCCAAGGACATCCATCGTCTTGCACTCATCAATGTTTCATCTACCATCCATCCCATCCATCCAACACTGTACCCACGACACGCCCCGATGCAACAAAAAATCTCGTTGCCCTTTGTGATATGTTTATTCATCCTTTACCCTTTCCCCTTCGCCGTGCATTTTTTCATCATCTTGTCGGGCCATCCGACGCGACTCAGCAGTTAACAGCCTAACCTCCGATGCCACACCTCACCCCTCTGGCGCGCGTATGTGTTACGCGCAGTGCGCTTACCACCTCTTCCCGAGAACCCATCACCTCTCCCCCCTCCAAATGCTCTCCCGCCTGTCTGCTCGATTTGTTCTTTGGCTCTTTTTGTACCTGATATCGTCCGTCTGGCCTTCCTAGTCTAAACAAAGATCTTCCACGTCCATCCGTGACCTTTTTACGTCTTCCCCGTTTATTTATGTACTCCGCACAATATACGTTGAGGTTTGAAAGCCGACGAGAAAACCGATGTGCTACAGTTCGCGTCACCACTTCCTTGCGACCCTTGCCGAGACTGATGCAGAGAGAATTAGACCTTGAAACCAAAATTTTAGCCACGAAACCGATGAAAAGAATGCGAATGGCACTCAGAACAATCTTTATTACATAATCAGTCACTTTTTCGGCCCTGGAGAGCTTTTTTCCGTCAATTTTCGGCCTTGTCTGGACATTTGGTGAATCAACTACCGCTCAAATCTACGCTGGCCTGTAAAATACCTCTGTTCTGGGCTGGCCCGAACCTCTAGGCGTCGGTTAGCTGACCGGTGGCTGTGCATCGGTCATTTTTTCCGGGTCCGAAAAGTGAAAACTGACCCCACATCTTAGCCGTTTATAATCCAGATAGCTACAATCAAACCGAGTCGTTTCCCACTGTTTTTGAGAAAAAATTGTTTTATCCCCAACCTGTGAAATGCTTACAAAATTCCCATCAGTGCACACCAAAAGCGGTAGTCGGGAAGTGGTGACGCGAACTGTAGGACTTGTGCTAGGAGCAACAGACTCATCCTGGAGCGGCCCGAGCCCTGTCATGTTTCGGCCCGAGTCATCGCGAATTCTGATTGCGGAGGTTTCTAAGTAAGCGGGCTCTCACTTATAAGCCAGGGCCGGGAAGTTCGCCAAACTCGATAGCATGTCTGGTTTTGGCTCAACAAACTCATCAACGGTGCTAGGAAATAACCGCCTTGCCTCGAACAAAGATGACAACGCTGCCAGTTACACATACAGTGGTGACCGAGAGGTTATTTTCGTCGGTAAGCATTCATCCTGCAGTATCGACATGTTTCAGACTGACGCACAACCGAAGCCGGGCTCGGGATGGTTGGCATCGGTGAGCCATTCCTGTCACTCCAATCCAAGTCTCATCAACGGTGTTACAGCGTTTATCGAGAAGCTTTTGACTCTCGACGTCCAGCAAAAATATTTCGTGGTAACTTGTGGAGAAGAACAGTACTTTGCGTATAATCGCGTCGGGCAAGTACTTGAAGGCATAAGCTGATCCGTACTGAAATGATATCCTGCAGGCTCACTGAATATTTTGAACATCGCAACGTGCGTCTAACTATTGGGTGGAGTTTCCCCTCGCTGAACCAGTCCAGGTTGAAGACCTATATCTTAATCCACCGTCTTGGTACGCTGAGCAGCAACCAGACAGTTTCCGCTACTTTCTTGGCGAGACCGTGACCCGCATCTCGCCAGAAGAACATCTTGTCCATACATCCAAGGGCAATGCCTTTAAATACGACAAATGCATCTTGGCTACCGGTTCCGACGCCGGCCTCCCTCCATATGTTACACCAGAAAAGGCTGCAAAAATAAATGGTGTTTTCGTATATCGCAACATTTCGGACCTGGATGCAATTATTTCTTATGCTGAGAAGGGTTTCGTCAAGAAGGCGGTCGTTGTTGGAGGCGGTTTGCTTGGACTGGAAGCAGCAAAAGCCGTCTACGATATGCCCTCGTAAGTTTTTTTATATTTCTTGAATGACTAGTGTAATTGTTTCTCGCGCAGAATTCCAGAAGTCGCTATCATCCACCGTCGGGCTCATGTTTTGTCTCGCCAGGTAGATTCCGACGCGGGGGAGATGGTTCTCCGGCAGATCCAGAGCATGGGAGTCGAAGTTTTGACCAACTGCTCCCCCGTCGAACAGTTAACTCGCCCAGCAGAGGATGATCCCGAACAGGAAGTGTTCGTCGGTTTCAAACTAGCTGATGGAAGCACCATAGATGCATGTCTGGTCATCTACGCGATTGGTATCCGGCCCCGAGATGAGGTCGCCAAGGCAAGCGGAATTGAGTGCGATCCCAAAGGCGGCATTATCGTCAACGACGACTTGCAAACATTGGCCAAAGATGTTTACGCCATTGGGGAATGTGCAAGCTGGAAAGGGAATACTTATGGCTTAATTGGCCCTGGCAGTGCGTTGCACGGGTTTTTATCTAACGAACGACGACAGTTGACCAATGGGCCAGTCGAAATGGCCGATATCTTGTCGTTCAATCTCACTCAGACCGACTCACACGCGCCGAGAGTCATGAATGCGCCCGACCTTAGCACCAAGCTCAAGTACTCCCACTTTTCTTGCCATTTCCTCCCGCTGATTCTTGGTCGTCTCCAGGCTGATGGGCGTAGACGTTGCTTCATTCGGCGATTTTTTCGCGGACACAAAATCAATTGATGCTCAGATTGAGGTCGTTGAAAAACTAGATAAAGCCCTGCCTGCGGTTCAGATAGCGATCGGTGATCCGTCACAATCCAACGCCCGAAAAGCATCTTCAAGGATGCACAAATCGAAAACTGACCAACCAATCAAGTGTCTCGTCTACAACGACCCGTTCGGTTCGACCTACAAAAAATACATATTTACTGCAGATGGAAAATACCTCCTTGGAGGTCAAATGATTGGGGATGTCGCAGACTATGTCAAACTAGTCTCGATCGTAAAAAAGAAGGTACGTAGCCAAGTTACAGTGATTGGAAAATACTCAACGCGACGTGCGATAGAAAGCGCTCGAAATCCCTCCTTCGCAACTCATTATTGGTGCTACAAAAGAAGGCGGGGATGGGGACGATCTGGACGATGACGCTCAAGTTTGCAGCTGTCATGTCTGCCATTTTTTCCTCGTGTAAATCGTCGAGTGCTTACTTTCCATTCCTTTGCCAGAACGTGGAAAAGGGCCGGATAATTAAATGTGTCAAAGACGATGGCTGCCTGACAATTGCCGACGTCAAAGCAAAGACGAAAGCTGGGACAGGTTGTGGAGGTTGTATGCCGTTGGTAAGCTTAACGATTTGTTACTTATGTAAATGTTTAAACTTAAACTTTTAGGTTACCGCTATTTTCAATGCCGAGATGCGGAAGGCTGGCCATAAAATTAGCAACAATCTGTGTCCTCACTTCGCACTGTCTCGGGCTGATCTCTTCGCTGTGGTTCGAGTGAAAAAACTTCGAGACTTCACTGAAATTATGCAAGATTGTGGGGTCGACAAAAACTCCCTTGGATGCGAAATCTGCAAACCGGCAATTGGCAGTATACTTTCCAGCTTGTGAGATTCACCTGATCCCATTCCTTTGTCGTGCTGACTGGAGGACTCGTCTAGATACAACGAGCACATCATGGCCCCCGCGCATCATCAAAACCAAGATACAAATGACCGTTTCTTGGGCAATATACAGCGTAACGGCACCTTTTCAGTCATTCCGCGCATCGCTGCAGGTGAAGTGACTCCAGATGGCCTCATTGCCATTGGTCAAGTTGCAAAGAAATACGGGCTGTACACCAAGGTCAGTAATGGGATTTCTTGGATTTCTCGTTCATCGACGTTGAATGCGTGAATCAAGATTACTGGGGGACAGCGGATCGATTTGTTCGGTGCTCGCAAGGATGATCTGCCGAATATCTGGGAAGAACTCAATGATGCCGGCTTCGAAAGTGGACATGCATATGGAAAATCTCTTCGGACTGTTAAATCCTGCGTTGGAACGACCTGTGAGTCGCCGAAAACATCTCACTTTGCCACCCGATTCACATGTAATTAGGGTGCCGATACGGGGTTGGCGATTCTGTCGGACTCGCTGTACAGTTAGAGAACAGGTACCGCGGCGTCCGCAGCCCTCATAAGTTCAAGGGAGGGGTTTCTGGATGCGTCAGAGAATGCGCTGAAGCTCAGGGGAAAGACTTCGGAGTGATCGCAACAGACAAGGGATGGAACAGTACGTTACGGCATTGTTCAACTACGCTTGCTAACGCCGCATTATGTAGTCTTTGTCGGAGGAAATGGTGGTGCAAACCCGGTAGGAATCAATTCCTCATTCTCGACGTCTCTCTCAATTATTCAGCGACACGCCGAACTATTCGCAAAAGATGTCCCACCGACTAAAGTCGTTCGAATTATAGATCGCTTTCTCGCCTACTATATCATGACAGCGGATAGGCTGCAGCGTACCGCCCGCTGGATCGAGAACATGGAGGGCGGCATCGATGTATGTTTTTCCAAATAAATTACATGCCGGTACCTTAATAATTGACCCAGAAACTCCGTCGAGTGGTCCTCCAGGACGAGCTCGGGATTTGTGATCAACTCGATGCTTTTATGGACAATCTCGTCGACACCTACCAGGACGAATGGGCTCAAGTTGTGAAAGGTCAGTGAAATGTATACAACTTACTTATTCTTCTTCATAAAACATATAGACCCCATCAAACGCAAGCAATTCAAGCAGTTTGTCAACACGGCGGAACGACTCCCGCAGTCAGAAATGGTCACAGAACGTGGCCAAAAAAGGCCTGCTGATTGGCCGAAAGCATATCCTGCGACCAAACTAACTCAAGATCGCCTGGTGACGCCCAAATCTGACTGGCAATGGTTGAACCTAGTTTCGAAAGCAGATATGATGCCAACAGACGCCGGAACCACGAGCGTTGCAATTAAATACGGGCAAACGCAGCTTGCCGTATTCCACGTTCCCAAGCGTGGTTATTTTGCAACGCAACAAATGCGAGTATAGGATCATGTCCGCCATTCAACGTACGTACTCACTGTTCGAACAGGTGTCCACATCGGCGGTAAGTTGCGTGTCGTGTCTCAAAATGTATCTCATTCCTTTGAATTCCTTCAGAGCTTTCGTTCTTGACCACGGAATCATCGGCGAGTCACCGAAAGGAGAGCCGGTGAGTGTTTCAACCTATTTACTCTGACTGGGGAATTCATCGTGCGCTATACAGTATGTGTCGTGCCCACTTCACAAACGCAATTACACTCTGGGCGAAGGAGTGTGTTTGAACGACAACGACTACCAGATTCTCACCTTTGAGGCTCGGGAGAATCCAGATAACGGGGACGAAATCCAGCTGTTTCTTCCCCCGAAGGACGACATTGATGCTATTCTCGGCACTGAAAAATGGCTCGTCAGACAGGCTCAGTCTGAAGCTCTCGGCTTGAATGCTGCCACGCAGATTGAAGTTGTCGGGGCGCAGGGGATCGGCAGATCTGACTGCGAAAGCACTGCCTTAGAGTGGTAGATTGCTCGGAAACATGTAAATATTGTGTTTCCTCGAACAGAAACATGCCGGTGACCGTTCCGTGAAGCGGAGTTTCAAGATAAAGCTGAACCACATGTTGAACTTTGGCGAAACTCGGATCCCGTTCTCTGCTCAGAATTTTCAACTCAGCTCTGGCCCATCGAAAGAATTGAGGTTTCCTCCTCACTTCACTATCATTGAGTCTCTGACTTCAAGTTCCAAGTGGTCTGGTCCACAGCCGGTCTCGGTTCTCTTTGAAAGTGCAGTTGGAAATCTCTGTGGAGCACCAAGTAGGATCGGTCAGAAACCTTTGCGAGTGTAGCCGTGTTGAATATGAATGCGTCTCTTCAAGAAAGGTCCATATCGCTTCGTTCTTCCAACCTTGGGCTTGCCACTGATCCAGAGATGCAGGGAACGGCTTAATCGGAGGTTCGATCGATTCATCGTGAGCGAGAACGACCAACAACACGTCCGCCTTGGCGTCGAAATCCCCAATTTGTGGATCGAGTCGTGAGCTATGGACGGGTTTTCGAAATAGCCATTCTCAGCAATCGACAACAGGGCCGGCGCGTCGCGAGGTCGAATTCTGCGGCAGAATTTGAATTGTGGATGCGTGTGGGCGACACGGAGAAGCGGGTGGCCGCCAAGAGCTCGCCAGGACATGCTGGTGAAATTGGGATTTGGGGCGAAAAACGCCAGTATCTGCTCCCATCAGCACGAAGCTGGTGGCGTCTAATGAAAGTAGTATCAAGCCAAGCGCGGCATTCATGACGAGTACATACAACTGGAACAGCGAACCGTCACCGAAGAAATCGCATGCGTTAAGCCCCAATTTAGTCGTGAAGTCGAGGGGAGCGAGCTTTCGGCCGCTGCAGATTCCAATAAACAAAAGCCTGTATATAAGTTTAAGGACGGGGGACGTACGCCATGTCGCTTGTACTGTGAGGGTTCGACTCGTGCGTCTCTGTCGACAGTTCTTTTTCCGTCGAAGCGGACATGTCGCCTGGTTGCAATCCGAACGTGATGCGTATGGCTGCCAGAAAATTGAACTCACCAGTATGATCAGAGTGCGAATGGCTGGCGTCGAAATAAATGAATTAGAGACTTAGACCGCCCAAGACATGATTTGACCGCACCTCCAGATGACAGCTCCCAATTCCACGCCATCCTCTCCAAACTGCACGACGGTATCCTTGCGGCCACTGGCGTGCACACGGCGCCTAGTCCCTCGGAGACAGACGCTACGAACTCCACGAACATTGGAAGCTCGTACCTCGAGGCTTGTTTGTAAATGGCCTGCCTTGAAGCGGACTTGAAGCGAAGGTAACGACCGCGAGCAGAAACACCACCGGAAATATTTGGATGCTGCTCAGGCCTGCTCTCAAAGAACCACGGGCCTACACCTGCCGGGCGGTTAAAACACCTCCTCTTTTCTCCGTTGAAGCGCTTTGAAACGTTGTCGAACGCTTTGCGACGCTTCCAAGCGCTTCTCGCGGTATTCCGAGTCTGTCCCACTGGGAGTGGACTTGGTCCTGCAACTGGGCTCGGAATCGAACAAGTACCCAAGAATTCCAGGTCCCCGGGAGCAAGATGCGTTCAAATCATCCGAGCGGAACGACTGGAGTAGTCAGTATCAAGGTCAGTATATAACATTGTTTTTTATTTCAGTTTGACAGATTATATCTCGTCCATTGAGATGCCATGCTCAACGCGAAGGACCCATGGTTCTTCGTTGTCGATGCGATATGGTAGACCCTATCAATGGGGCCTAAGGAGTCGATGGTAAATCTCTGCAATGCGCAAGTCGTAAATACAGTGTCCATGTGTATGCAAGTTGTAGTGAAAAATCCGCCGTTATAAGTAACCTAAAGTCAAAAGCAGGCTCGCTCCAACCATCCCGACTCCCCACCTCAAACCCCAATTCCGCAACCCGGCCCTCTCCGCTCCACTGGCCCCTCCCCCTCCTGGCACGGTACCTGCGGTTGTCGAATTCACACTCGACGCCTGCACAAGTGCTACTCCAATAAGGCCCGACTGCCTATACACGTCGACGTAGCTCGTCCCATCCGCGGCGACAGCAATCAAGTCAAATTGCATCGTCGCCCCAAAGTCGTCGGTCGCGGTGCCCGTGTAAAAATCGTACCCCGCGACCGCCGGGATGCTCGTATTCAGCGCGAGATCATAAGTTGCGTTCACAGGGAGGTAGTCCGTCGTTGCGCGCCCAAAGCAGTCGATGTATACCCGCGAGGGTGGGCTGCTGCTGCTCTTGACCGCCGCAGTGACGTACACCCCATTCGAACCAGTCAAAACAGACTTGTCTCTGCTCATGCTAGGGACCCACAGCACTTCGTCCTGGTCGATGACATAGTCGGAGCCGCCGTTGTCCGCGGTTACGGTGGTCCCGTTGCCGTAGTCGACCACAAACCAGAACTTGGAGATGCTTTGGCTCGCTTGAATGGGCACAACGAACTGGTACTTTTCCAGCGTCACGCCCATGGCAGTCGTGACGGGTGAGGACACGGCCTGTGAGCCACCAGATGCGGCGTAGCGCTTGAGGCCGCCGGTACAGTTGGCCGCTGAGCCGTAGCGGTCACACCAATACATGTTGACAGTGGTGGACTGGGTGGACTCGAGGCGGACGGAGGCTTGGAATTGTAGCTGCAAAGTACCGACGGTCAGCTGCACCGCGGCAACCTTGAAGGGCACGAGTGTAATTTCTTCTGTCAAAGTCACCCCAGACGGCACCGTGCTCAGCATCTTGTCGAATATCGTCGTACACGTCTGCGTAAAGGAGTCTGCTGAATTCATGCTGTTCGAACAGATGAATGGCCGTGTGCGAAATGAATAAAGATGGCCTCACCTTTGCATGGTGACGTTATTATCACTGCTGAAGACACGCAGGTCGGACGCCATGGTCTGGTTCATCACGACCAGCGGATCCTGCGTCGACCCATCGAGATACTTCGAGACGCTGAACACGACCATACTTATTAGCACCGATCGAGGGATTGAGGAACAAACCCACATGCTGTGGTCGAATTGCTGCGTCCCGTCAAAAAGATCCACAATGGTGGAAGATCCGGTACCACCGACGATGGTTGGGAAGTCGGGGTACCGTACGCCGCCAAGGGTGTGCCCGCACGCAACGAGCTGGATCATCTCCGAGACATTGTAGCCTTGCTTGGCAAAATTGCTGGTAAGCGAGTCCAGGCTGTCGGAAGGATCTGGAACGCCTAATGGGCCGGCAACATTTGCATCTATTCTACCCCCGCGGAAGGGGACGATCGGGCCAGAGCACGTCGCGACTGCGAACACCGTGGCAAGGGCAATTATGTCGGCGCCTAAGAACGAAAAATATGAGCACAAGCAATGGTGGACTACAGGGCGCACGGACGGGTAACGTATTTGTTGGGGTACGTCGAGAAGTCATTGAGAGTGTTGTTCATACCCGCCCCGACATTCTGCAATAGAAGTGTGTAAATGACTGAGCAACGAAAACGAAACGCTCTGCACCTCAGATCTATCCGTTTCGAAAAATATGGAACCATCCAAACCACCTGTTCCGTCCGAAATGTTATGCGTGGCCGTATCGTGATAAACCTGAGAGCGGAATGAGCATAAGAAATAACGTCAAGTGATGTTCTGGTTGGCGTTTGGCGTCCCAGCGTGTCTCTGGGCGGAAATGTCACAGCCGCTCAAGTCATGGCCGATGCCCGCAGCTCAAGGGAGCGCTGGACTCATGCACTTTGGGCCTAGCAGCCAGAACATCATCACAAATGAAACACGCCTACAAGTCGAAGCCACTCCGCAGCGACTGTTGTGTTTATCCCGCCTCGTAGCTTGCAGGGGCTGACAAGTTGCGCCAAACTCGACCCGTCCGGCCTCGTGCCTTCGTACAGAAATTCCTCGTAGGCGTCGTATGGTAGCGACGGCCACTTGTAGTCGGCCCGTACCGAAGCAAGCCATACGAAGCAAGAAAGGAGAGAAAGGGGGAGATTAAGCATGAAATACTATTTGAACGAGCGTGGCGGTGGTGGTAAGGACGAAAGTGTAACGGAGGAGCGCAAAAATACAGTTGCCAAAAGAACGGAAATATTATGTAATGGGAGTTCTCTGCGCCGAAGCAGCTCAGATTTTTAGAACTGGGCACACGGCCGCGGCCCCGAAGGGCCACCAATACTCACAGCGAACGAACCAGGCGTGTCGAGTCCCAGAAAATTTAGAAGTGAATAAATCAAGACGGAGCCTCAGCCGAAACATGACGAACTTCCGCATCCATTCAGGCTCAGGCTGCTGGCTGCAGAGCCTGAGAATATTATTGAGACTCCTGCTACGAAGAGAGGTCACAGAGAATGCGGTATCATGCATGTAAAGTTGGCCGCGCTTTCGCTCGCGGCGAATATAGGCCGCCATTCTAAAATTGGTCACGGTAGAACAGTCGTTACTTCAAGAGTTGGTGAGCACGCAGTGATGCTATAATTTTAGTACAATCAACAGATTCAGTATTGTTAGCTATTGTTAGCTGTAGAAGCAACTGCGGTTGAGTCTGCATTTAGCGGCTGGGAAGCACAGGTGCACGAGTCGCTCACCACAACCCCCAGACCCTCGTTCCGCGCATTCCACCCGCGATATCCCAAGTACGCAAAGGAAATATGGCAGGACTTAAACCTCGTCACTCCTTTGCGGTGGTTCCCATGCGAGCACGGCGGCGGCGACGCCAGCATCTCCACGAAACCAATAGATAAAATCTCCTTCGTCAGGTAATCATGAATCCGGAGTCGCATTTCAAAGTGGTGTGGAGGCGCGCAAGCATTAGTGCGGAGAAGGCGATGAGTCGGAGGGCGCTGAGATATTAAGCTCGAGGTTTGGCGTCTCTTTCATAATTTCGATACGTGTCTCCAAAGACATGCTCGAAGGTTTTACAAGGGCGAGTTGGATCCATGGCAGGGCCACCGACTCCAGTGGTCCTAGGCCAAAGAGCAGCACCTCGCGTATAGAAGGCGCTTCGTAAAAGGCAAGGAGCGTCGACGATTGCCAGACTTGTCAAGGAAGCCAACGGCGCGTGGACCATACGGAGTGCGAAGATATTTCATCGCGAATCCAGCGTGAGGCGAAGTCTCTGCCACTGGAATGAGTAGAACGGGAAAGATTTTTCGGAGCAAGTAAGGCATAGATCCATTGGGGGACCCCCCACGAGAGAGCCAGAAGCAAAGATGAACTTTATCCTAGTTGCGTTCGTCACGGAGAGAATGTCGGATAGCAGATTTCCTCCAGCGTTTTCATTATTTTATACAGTCGCCAAGACCAGGCCGTGTATAATGGGAGAATATTTCGCTGATAGGCTCTGGCGGCAAGGTAACGACGGGACAAACAATAGAGCCAATATGAGTCATGGCCGCGAGCTGTGAACGATCCGATACCAGCGCGGTCGACTTCTGTTGAGAGCTCGATTTCAACATCGATGTAAAGGCGGAGGTCAGTACAGTTGCCTCTTTTGGGACCGTGCGAACATCGACTTGGGACGCGCGTCGCGTTGTTTCCGTTCCTCCATTATGCCAGACTCTACAGAATTTGCCATCCAGGTTACATCTGAGGATCCCAAGAAGAAGGAAGAGAAGGATAAGGATAAGGAAGAGGGATCCTCCAAGCTGTTGAAGGATAGCAAGGAGAAAAAAAAGGATGGAAAAGATGCGAAGGAGGGCGAGGGTGAGGAACTCGTGCGTTCCTCTTTTCCTCGAGGAGAATACATTGACCGAAGGATGGATAGTCCGAAGAAGATCTACAGCTCAGGAATGAGCTTGAGATGCTCGCAGAGCGTCTCAAGGTAAGACGCGTGCATTGTATGGTCAATTTTTGCAATTAATCTGGCCTTGCAGGAACCAAACACTGAACTGTATCGACCAGCTCTTGAAACCCTTCGCACCCTCATAAGAACGTCGACGTCGTCCATGACCTCGGTTCCAAAACCTCTTAAATTCCTCCGGCCGTTGTATCCCGATCTCCAGACTCTCTACGAGACATGGCCCGCTTCCGAGGACAAAGTTTGTCCCTTTCGTTTCTACCAGTCGTCTTTCTGATGTGCGGGTACCGTTAGTCTCTTTTTGCGGATATTCTCTCGGTCCTCGCCATGACTTATTCCGACACCCAACCCCGTGGAACTCTACGTTACCGTCTTTTGTCCGCGTCTCTCCGGCCAGCCGGCTCACCCCTCGCTGATCCCGGTACTTGGGGGCACGAATACGTCCGCCACCTCGCTGCTGAGCTCGGAGAGGAATATACATACCGTGAGACGGAGGCGGACGCGCCGACGCCGACGCCTGCCCCAGAGGCCGGTAAAGAGGAAGCCCCCGCAAAACCCCAGATCATTGGCACCATCGAGGATCTGCGCGCTCTCGCGAAGGAGTGCTCCGTGTTCTTGATTGGCCATAACGCGGAACCCGACGCCGTCGATTTGCTTGAAGAACTGGAAATTGTCGATGAAATAGCACAGCTGGTAGATGACAACACGTATAACCGCGTGTGTCAGTACATGATACGGTAAGGCTCAATTCTCCCATGTTTTATAGTCGCTGATATGTATTAGTTGTGTGAACCTTTTACCACCCCCGGACGATATTTCCTTCTTGCGGACAGCGCACAAAATATATGTGCAGTACCGGAAATTCCCTGAAGCTCTCTCTCTCGCAATACGGCTTGGGGACCCCGAACTCATTCGAGAAGATTTCAATGCGCCCGGAAACCCGTATGTTTGATGCGGAATTTCTCTATTATCCATCCTCACGAATTCACAGACTGATGAAACGGCAATTAGCATTCCTCCTTGCACGCGCCCAGACACCTATTGAGTGGCTGCGGGCTCCATCCGACAACCCTGACGAAGAAATCGACATCGAGGATGAATTTCCCGAGGACCTACGAGAGTGTCTCAGCAATACTCGCTTGAGCACCCATTTCCGTGCCTTTGGCAAGGAGCTTGGCGTCACTGACCCGAAGAGCCTCGAGGACGTGTACAAGACGCATCTTGAGAACACGCGTATGTGGATTGCGCTTTTCTCCCGTACCGAACTCAAAGCTGCACAGGACCGAACGCACTGGCAAACGTCGATTCCGCGCGCGGGAATCTTGCGGGTACCTTCGTGAACGCGTTCGTTAATGCTGGGTTCGGCAACGACAAGCTCATGGTCGAGGCCGAGGAGGGCAACAGCTGGGTGTACAAGAATAAGGAGCATGGCTAGTCATTTCATTCAGACTTTTTTTTCGTATATTGATTGTTTTTCCCAGGCATGCTGAGCGCTACTGCGTCGCTCGGTCTCAGTCTGCTTTGGGACACCGACCTCGGTCTCAGCCACGTCGACAAGTACACCTACTCGTCGGAGGAGTACATCAAGGCTGGTGCGCTCCTTGCCACTGGCATTTTGAACAGCGGTGTGCGTACCGAGGCCGACGTCGCCAAGGGCCTCATCGGCGAGTATGTCGACAACAAGTCCGTACCGCTGAAAACCAGCGCCATCATGGGCCTTGGCCTTGCGTATGCGGGCTCGCATCGCGAGGACCTTCTGCAACTCCTCATCTCGCATGTCTCGGACGACGGCGTGACGATGGAGATTGCAAGTCTTGCGACGCTTTCGCTCGGGTTCATCTTCGTTGGGAGCGAGAACGGCGAGATCACGGGCACGATACTGCAGACGCTTATGGAAAAGGCGGAGCGGGGCGACACTGGGCTCGATGAGAAGTGGGCACGGTACATGGCGTTGGGTCTGGGGCTTCTTTATCTCGGTAAGTCGTGTGATTTGTCTACCGGCTGTCACTTACACTTTTTCACTTAGGCTTGCAAGACGCGTCGGACAGCACGATGGAGACGCTCAAGGCCATTGAGCACCCGATCTCAAAGACTGCGCAAATCATCGTCGAAGCGTGCGCATTCGCTGGCACGGGCAATGTGCTAAAGGTGCAAGCCATGCTACATCATTGTGACGAGCACATCGACATGAAGGAGAAAGAGGCGGACAAGGAGGAGAAGAAGGACGAACCTGCGGCGGATGGGACAAAGGAGGAGGAGGAAACTAAGCCGGCGGTCAAGCCTGACGATACCTTCCAGTCTTTCGCCGTCATCGCCGTCGCTCTGATTGCGATGGGCGAGGATGTCGGAGCCGAGATGTCAATACGACAATTCCACCATTTGGTAAGTTTTTCTGGCTTTGGAGTTGTTCTTTGCCTGACCTCACGATCCTAGATGCACTATGGCGAACCCGTTATCCGGAAATCCGTGCCGCTGGCTATCGGCCTTGTCAGCATCTCCAATCCGCAACTCCCCATCCTCGATACCCTGTCAAAATATAGTCACGACAACGACTTGGCTGTCGCACTCAACGCGATCTTCGCCATGGGCCTCGTCGGTGCCGGAACCAACAACGCGCGGCTGGCGCAAATGTTACGGCAACTTGCGGGGTACTACTACAAAGAGCCCGATTGCCTCTTTATGGTGCGGATCGCCCAGGGGCTCGTTCATATGGGCAAGGGCACGATTGGGCTAAACCCCTTCTTCTCCGACCGGAGCATAATGAGTCGGCCAGCAGTCGCAGGCCTGTTAGCGACGCTAACGGCCTTCACCGACGCGAAGCATTGTGAGTGTTCCCAATTCGTAGACGTTCTTGATCTGACTTTGTTTAGTCGTCCTCGACAAATATCACTGGATGCTGTACTTCCTCGTCACCGCCATGTCCCCCAGCTTCCTGATCACTGTGGACGAGGAGCTAAATAGCAAGCCTGTCACCGTCCGGGTCGGCCAGGTAAGCAAGCAGGCTGTGTCGTCATTGGGCAATCGTACTCAAAAATCTCCAGGCCCTCGACGTTGTGGGCCAGGCAGGGAAACCGCGAACGATCTCTGGGTTCCAGACACATCAGACTCCTGTGAGGCTGGCGACGACGGAGCGGGCGGAATTGGCGACCGAGGAGTTCATCCCCTTCGGCCACATCTTGGAGGGCTTCGTGATCCTGCAAAAAAATCCTGGGTGGGAGAAGGAGGACAAGATGGAGCTGTAGATTCTCGTAGGACTATTGCAATTAACGCTCAATTTAGATTATCCACTCATAAGTCTTAGCGTTGATTCTGCCTGCGAGTTGAAGTCTAGTCGGAAGAGAATATGACGCGATGCAAAAAAAGGACGAGCTTTCGAACTTTTACCGTAGAGCCGGCCCGGCAAATTCCGGTGGATGGCGACCTCAATCTGCTTACCCACCGCTTTGCGCAATTTCTAAGTCAACAGTCAGGAGTTATATGCCCGGAATGTTAAAGGATGGCGTCGGACGCCGGCGGATGGCGACAGATGACAGTTGCCGGTGGATGATATTGACTGCCGGTGATCTCCGGCACTGCATTTTCTTGATCCACCGTCTTCCGGCAGCTTCCGGCGTCTTCTGGCGGAAGTTGGTGGATGCCAAGGTATTTTTGGGCAACCACCGGATGGAGACGGAAAATTTGCCGGACGACGATGGAGAGATGCCTGAATCCACCGACTTCCGCTGGATGAACACAGAAAATCTGCCAAACGACGGCACAAAGAGGGTTACTGTTGAGATGGTGGATTTCTCTTCTCGGAACAGTGGCGTCTCGTGTCCACATATGGTATTTCAAGTATTGTTGATCGGTTTCTCTTTTACTTTATTTTGACGTCGATCGTAGCACTAGGTATATAAACCATAGCCCTACGTATTTGCCCCTCAGTCTCTACCTTATTCTGGGTACGACTGAGGGTGCGTCTTCTCTACTTATTCACTTAGGCCCTGTTCGGGATCCCCAATTATTAGATGGAGGTCCATTTAGCTAAGGTGTCACATCAGGTCACTAGGTCATGGGACCTCCGGAAAAAGCGGCTCCGCGATTAGGATCGTTGATGTAGGTCGTCAAAGATCCCGCTCACTGCTGAGCCGCCCCGCCATAGACGACGACGAGACGTATCTTTGTATTGAAACCATCTACATGGGCGCACTCTTCATGTTCCTTCAACAATGTATTTCAGATGAATTTATATATAGTCTGTTTAATTCACTGAGAAGACCAATGGAATGAAGCTAATAAAAATTTTGACGCAGCGGGACTGGTGGAGGCGATGAGGACAGGACGCTGATGCAACATTGATGTTCCATGTCGTGCTCGGGTATAGCCGAAAAGAGCGGTCCAGACCAGCGTGACTGCTCTAAAAGACTCTAAATACTAAATGGACTGTTTGGCGGGGAAAATTATGAAATGGGATTTTAATTGGGGATCCCGAACAGGGCCTTACTAATAACTTACATCTTATCGTAGATTATACTTACTGTATTCTTGACAGGTAATATATTGAGTCTCTACCTTATTCTGGGTACGACTGAGGATTATACTTACTGTATTCTTGACAGTTACATCCACCGACTTCAAGTTCCACTGGATGGTTGACAGTGGTTGACGGAAATCTGCTGAAATCTGGCAGATGGCGGTGGATGGATCATGGAACTCCGGCGACTGTCGCTGGATTTTGGTCTGTATCTGCCAGATGTCGACAGAGTTCTTTGGTGGTCACTTTATATACAATTTCACTAGTCTCTTGTACTGACTCCCCACTCGTAACCTCATTCCGAACAATTTCACAGCGTACATAGGTACAGTGGATAGTTAAAATATCTATGTCTTGCAAGACAATTCAGGATGGGGAGGGCAGTTACAAAAAATATTTTCTGGAATAAGGCAGAAATCCAGCTCTATCCGGCGACCGTCTTGCATCCGGTGTCCTCCACCGGATCGTGGCCAGCATCTGATGGACGATGGTGGATGGCTGAGCGGCATCCGCCGGAAGGCACCGCCTGTGGCGGTGCCGGCGTATTACTGACAGTCAGCATCTCTCTTTTTTTAGGTCTTTTCCAGATGTGTTCCGGGTCGTTGTGCTCCCCCGCACAACATACCGAGGATCTGCAATCTTCGGATTCGTATTATATTTAACTCCGCCATCGTCATACGAAGTTGCAGCATTACCTTCAGCACAATGTCATTCCGCGACCTCGATATCCCAGCTTCATCGTCCACAGTGACGGTGAAGATCTTCGGCATAGTGGACGACCCTAAAAAAGCCGTTGCTCCTGCGGCGGCATTCTTCGCTCCCATCGCTCCCGGTTACGAAAACATGACATGCCCCACGTTTGCATTCCTCGTTGAAAACACCACCACGAAGAAAAGAGTGCTGTTCGATCTCGGTCCGAGAAAAGATCTCGAAAATGGCGCCCCTTCCACTGCGGCGGCAGTCAAGGCGGGCGCCTTGTGCTTGCCTGTGAGCAAGGATATCGTCGAGCAGCTTGAGGAGGAAGGCGTAGAATTGGGGTCCATCAGCGCTGTCATCTGGAGGTGCGGTCAAATTATGTGAAGGGCGGTTCAGGTCCCTGATTCATTTATTTCGACGCCAGCCATTCGCACTCCGATCATACTGGTGAGTTCAATTTTCTGGTAGCCATACGCATACGTTGAATATCGGGTTGCAACCAGGCGACATGTCCAAGTTCCCCGCTTCGACGGAGCTCGTCTTCAGCAAGGATCTGTCTACAGAGACGCATGATTCGAACCCTCGCAGTACCTTGATTGCAAGCGACCTGGCGTACGTCCCTCATGCTTTAACTTGTCTTTTTTTAATTCGGGATCTGCAGTGGCCGAAAGCTCGTTTCCCTCGAGTTCAACAAGTCTTCTTCGCTTATCGGGGGCTTTAACGCATTCGATTTCTTTGGCGACGGTTCATTTTATATCCTCGATGTTCCAGGTGTATGTATTCGTCGTGAGCGCCGCGCGCCTGGTCTGATACTATTCCCATCAGCACCAATCGGGGCATATCTGCGGTCTCGCCCGAGTAACCCCCACCAGTTTCGTGCTCATGGGAGCAGATACGTGCCATCACCCTGGCGCTCTCCGCCCCACATCCAAATTGCATCGGCATGTCCCGTGTCCCGGCGAGCTCCTAGCGGCCACCCGCTTCTCCGTGTCGCCCACATACATCCACAACCCAGGTTCTGCCGCAGAATTCGACCTCGCGTCGCGCACGACGCCCCTGTTGTCGATCGCAGAGAATGGCTATTTTGAAGACCCGCCGACAGCACACAACTCGATCCGCAAAATCGGGGATTTCGACGCCAACGCGGATGTATTGGTCGTTCTCGCGCACGATGAATCGATCGGGCCTCTGATTAAGCCGTTCCCTGCATCTCTGGATCAGTGGCAGGCCAAAGGTTGGAAGAACGAAGCGACATGGGCCTTTCTTGAGGAGACAAATCCTGCGTTCAGATTCAACGCAGCTAGGAAGTGAAAATACGCGGGCACGAGTACTTGATGTTTCGGCGTCGAAACATGGACGACCGAGAGCTTTCATAATGACCACACTTTCCCATGTTCTTGTAAAGATAGGACGAAATGCGAACAACGTGGCTGGCATGGACAAATCTCGAAGGCCTATGTACAGGGCCCTTTCCCAAAAATCATTCTTTCATGGACTACAAAATTTCTTCCAGCGGATGTCTCCGGCCCTTCTCCACACTCCGCGCGAATTCCGCGCCCGAACATGGTAGCAAGTGCTCTATTGCCAGCCTTCATCGCGCCGTTGTACAAAGCCCCGGAAAGCTTGGTGGACTTCACCCAGGCGTCAAATTTCCAAGCGCTAAATACCGATGTATCATCCAGATTCCAAGTGAAGGTGGATCTGTCCAACTGGCAATGCCTGGACAATGAAACGCAGTCAGTATTACATCCATTCGGCCCATTGCAAACACACCTAGAATTCCTCTTCTTCGACTTCAGAAAAGACGACGATCACCTCTTTTCGGATGCGCAAGTCCTGAACTCGTCCAGCGACAGCCGATTCTAGTCCGCGACGGCAGCCCGGCAAACAAAACATCTCGCAGATGAGCAGAGGCGAGTCTGGCTGCTCTACACGACGCGAGAGCAAGAACTCGAGGAAGACAGTATCGTCGAATTCAAGGCGCGTTCGGCAGAGAAGGGAACGAAGACGGGGAACAATGGGCGGAGAATCGGGTCTCAATGAGAGCTTGGAAAAAAGTGTATCGGTAACGAGATGGTGGTCGAAGGTGTTAGGCCAAGGGATCTCATGATCTGATATGGCGAGGGACTCCAGGACTGGCAAAGCCAGTAAGCATGCGATCAGTTCCATGTCCGCAATAGCGACGTGCAATAGGCGGAGGGAGTGAAGGTGATTATCGAACGAGGAACGCGCAGCCAGGTCAAGAAAGGCGGTTTGTGGCCAGTACATTACGGTCGATGGAAACTGCTTAGATAGGAAGGATAGCTCATGAACATGGGGCAAGGTGAGGCTCGCGACCGTGTGACTAAGGATCTGGATAATTTCCTGTTTATCGAGGAACCCCACATCCAAAATCTCGATCGAGAGGCGAACGATGTTGGATGAAGTCGGTGGTAAATCCAAAAGGCCGATGTACTCTGGTGGCCACGCGTCGGTGACATACAGTCCAAGTCGAAATGCAGTCCCATGCGCCATACGCGACATGGTTTCAAGAGCCACGGCTATATCCGATGCGCCCAGGTCCAGATATCCAACGGAATCCAGTTGGGCAAGAGGTGGATTGGCAAATGAGGGAAGTATGGCTCCAGAGATCACCAAACTTCGCAAGCGTGGTGTCGTCTCGAAAGGATTAACTTCCTTTGTTCTTGGTGGGCCTTCATGGGCCAAAACGATGAGTGTCTCGAGCAGTGGCAGTCTTCCCTTTGCGTAGGACAAGTGTTGAAGGGTTGAGGGGGAACGGAAGAGGAAGTCGGCCGTTTTCCACCGCTCGGAGTGTCTTGTGAGGAGCTCGAGAAATGAGCGGACGTTTATATGTATAACCAAATGTAGAGGGCAATCTTTGCCGCGATCCAGAAAATTTTCAAGCAGCCGAAGCGCTTTCGTAGCAAACTCCGAGTCGTGGGTTACCATTCTTTCCATGCCTCGTAGGACAAGAGTGTCCCAGAGTGTTGGGGTTCCAAGAGCAACCTGGTGCCATCGTACGCACACTTGAGACAGTGTTAGAAGAGGCTTTTGCCCCAGTCTCTCTATTATTGCTTGTCATCGCGGATCAGCGCATGGGTCGTCTGCACATAGCGCAAAGATGATAACAAGAACCTCGGTTGGCATCCGGCGAATGGGCGCGAGTAGGCCGCGACAGTCAACCAGATAATCCTTGAGAGCAGCACGTTCCGACTCTACTCGCCTCATATGAGTGCGAAGCTTCAATATCTCGTCCTCACATCTCGAAAGCTCGTCATCGTATCGAAGAAGCTCTTGAGAAAGCTCGGAAATGGGGAGTGGAATGTGGTCGGATGGTGTAGAATGGGAGCGTAGTAACTCACGGATCCGCGCTGCTGCCGAGCGGTCAGACAGTAGATGCGACGAAGGGAAGTTGTTTTCGAGGACAGAGGCCATAGGATGTGAGTGTTCTGAACAAAGAACACGTAGTAACTCACGGATCCGCGCTGCTGCCGAGCGGTCAGACAGTAGATGCGACGAAGGGAAGTTGTTTTCGAGGACAGAGGCCATAGGATGTGAGTGTTCTGAACAAAGAACAGGTCAATTCAACTTCAATGACAATTGGAAGTAAATATTGGACAAATCAAACTCAGGCGGGGTTAGTATCTTCGACCGGTCTGTCTCTGAGTCCCAGTGACAATCCCCTCTGGCCGGATCCGCCCAGAAATGGCCGCACTCGCCCACCCAAAATTGGCCATATCCGGCCAAACGTCGCCAGAGAATTGACCCAATGCCAGATGAGCCATCTGGCATAAATTGCCATCGTCCGCCGACTTTCTGGCTAGGTCTGCTCAGGCCTTTCCACTAGTTATACCAGACAATATACATTGCATTGCACTACAGACAACGCTACAAAACGAAGTCGCGCCGTTGCTAAGTCCGTCACACCGTCCCATTGCCGTCGCGTCGTCCCGTCGCCGGTGCGCCGTCCTATCGCCGTCGCGCGTTCCATCAACATCGCGTGTCCATCGCCGCTGCGTTCATCGCCGCTGCGTCGTCCTATATCGATCCGCAAAGATGTCTGTGTCCCAAACTGATAAACATATATATTGAAAGGAAGCAAAAGAACTTACCGAGATTGCGCGTGTGCGCGCCTAAGTGTAGACGACGGGAGATCTGCCAAATATTCAGAGGATGCACTAAACATTATTGCAGTTTGCATATAAGTTGGCGCGGGTTCGATTCGCGATGTTTTCAAAATTTTGATGTGCTCAATAAATGATTTATTTCTCCGTCAGTTCTCGTCGTAATAACATGTAAGTGGTACCAAAATGAACCGTTTGACGAGGCGCATTTTATGGCACCGAAATCAGAGCTAAGTTCCGGCATCTTGTTTGGTAGGTACTCCCCAGCCGTGCGATTTTATTCATAAGAACCTGCGAAATTCAGACAAAGTCCAAAGACAGAAAAGGGTAATGGGACACCTACCAATACCCCCACGAAATTTCAGCCTCATCCGACAAGATTTGAGGCCGCGGGAGCGCGTCGAGTCCCTGCAATCCTGTGACACGACGTGTTGAGTCACACCGTCTACTTCCACCACCATGCCGGCGAAGCGCAAGGCATCGGGCACCGACCTCCAGGAGCCCAAGCGTCCCAGAGGTCGTCCTCCGAAGCCAAAAACCGAGAAGGCCAAAGCAAAGGCGCCTTCGTCCAAAGCAAAGGCGCCGTCATCCAAAGCCAAGACACCATCTGCGAGCACCTCTGCGTCCGACAATTCTGAAGTTCTTACTCTCTCCACTGAATCCTCCGGTCGTTCCCTCTCTCCTCTCACTGATAGTGATGTTCAAGACGCGACCGAAGCGCTTCTCGGCCTTGCAGGCAGTCTTGCAGGTCAACACTCCGAGTCCACGAATAACATGACCAACGACATTTCCGACTGCGAAGATGATGGGCCTGCAAAGAGGGTAGAAGAGGACGAAGACGAGGAGGATGAGGATGAGGACCTGAATGATGAGGAGACTCCGAAGGAAGAACGTATGTGTCTTACTTTCTGTCTCGACACTCACTGATCCCTTGCCCACAGCTATAACCTCTGTCGAGCTTCTCGTGCCTGTTGACGGGGCCTCTGATACTTGGGAACTCGAATTTTCCATGGACTGGGATGATTTCCTTGATGCTATGGCAGATATGACCGGCATCCGTGTCCGCGACCTCAAACTCGGATACAAGCTCAGTACGGCCGGCACCAAAGAATCCTTGCGTGTTCTAGAAAAGAAGACACACCTTGAACGACTGGTCCGCGACGCGAAGAAGGAACTCGAGCGCCGCCGCAAACTCAAAACACCTCCTACAAAAGACTTCAATGTTTTGATCAGTCACCGGAACCTCGACGAGAAGAAGACGAAGGGGACTGAAAAGAAGGCCTCAAAGGAGTCCGCCAAGGTAGTTATTCCATGATTGTGTTGCTCTGAGTTACTGACCGTGATTTAGAAGAAAGGAAAGAATCGGAAAAAAGATGAGAGTGATGACGAGGAAGGCGATGATGGGGAGGGCTCCAGGAAGAAGTCGGGAGCCGATTATCTTCGAGAGCTGGAGGCTGCGCGTGCCTGTGAGAGACACGGTGGGCATTGCGTCGTGGCAGAGAACGGGGAGCATGTTTCTCTATCGACGCAAAATTTGTCCTTATGGAGTCTTTTGATGGTTCGTCAGCTTCACCTCGTACTTATCTCAGTATCTGACATCGTGTAGGCCCAAGGAGCACATGATTCCCTCATTCAAGCGCCCCTGCACCTTGGGCTGAGCATTCAAGCTGTCAGCAAGGCTCCTCCTGCATCTCGTCGGAAACAAGACCCGTCCCCCATGCCATTCCCGTACCCTTATCCTCCATATACCCCATATCCGTTCTATCCCGCTGCAGGTCACGGTCCGTACCCAGGTGCTGCATATCCTCCACCACCACCATCTCAGGCTCCTGTGCCCTCACCGCCAGCGTCCACTAAGTCTAAGTTTCGCAAAACGCCAAGTGTAGAGACTTACGATGATCCCACGATCTATCCGAAGATCTCCGAATGGCTGTTGGAGCTCGACACCGGTCCGCGTGGGGAGGACAGCGATCACTTCCTCCAATATGCCGACACATTCACTAGTCACGGGTTCAAGCGTATCGTGGAGCTCCAAGACAAGACAGAAGACGCGCTTCGTCTTATATGTCCAGGTATGAGTATGGGGGTGTCCGGAAAATTGGTGAAGTACGTGCAGGTTGATTGTCGAAAGGCTCGGAAGAGACACGAAGAGATGCTCGCTGCATTCCGATCTTGATGCTTCTTGCTATTGATATTTTCTTGGGACAATGCAGTAACAACTTTTTTGGCACGTACAATTTGCATTCGAACTGAATTAGTGTAGATTGTTTTACAAAGATAACTGTACTAGAAATAACCTGAATGTCGAAACCATCCTTCAGCGTCCTGTGGTGTGATCGAGTACACAGCCTTGTGCAGCTGAGTAAGTACAGCGGCCTTGTCATCCATCGACTCGGTAGCCGCTCTAAACTGATACCCTTCCCGTCGGATGTATGCCTTCATTTTTGAAAAACCAGGCTCCATGGGGTTGTAATCGGGGGAATACGGAGGAAGATATAAGCAGCGCATACCACTGAACAATGTCAGAAAGACAGTGATATCGAGAGTAAAACATACCAACCGAGTTTCAATCATTTCACGAATGCTGTCCGCCTTGTGTATTCGACAGTTATCCATTACGATGACGGAGTTGGGCTCAGGGAACGGGTTCATCTTGTCAAGGAGGCCGTCAATGAATTGCTCGAAGGTTTCACTGTTGAATGAGCCTTCGACAATGTCCACATAGAGAATACCATCTAACGAGATTGCAGGGAGGACGGAGTATCTAACCAAGGACTTTGAGTTCAAGCATGAGATGGAAAACAGGCCACACACCGTTTTCCCCGTACAAAGAAAGCTTTTCGAACAGCACGTTGACCCATGATAGCCCAAGCTTTGCCCCGGTACGATGTGCGGCGATCACACGAGCTTTCGTCGACAAAAACAAACTGGTAGGGTTGGTAATAGAGGCCAACATGGTATTTGAACTTGGCTCGCTTGACGGCGCTTCGTTCGATAGCCTTACGAGTGAGCTATGCATATGGAAGTAAGGCAGGCGATCTTCCAAAGACTTTCTCTACCTTCATCATTGTGTACCCGCTGCGCTTGAGTGCACGCCAAACTGTCGACAGAGAGACATATCTGCCACAGGTTTCAACCAGGGCTTGCTGAAGTTCATCAAGATACTGGTCGCAGCTTAGGTCGAGACACCCGTGCAGAAACTGGTTATAATTGGATTTTGGAGGTCAATTTGGGAACAAACAGGCTTACTGCAACTTCGTTGCTGGTAAGGTGCCTCGTCCTACCAGTTTTTTTACGCTGTGTTGCCGAGAGGACATCTCCAGAGACGCGAAATCGTGCCATGATACGCTGAATTTGCCTGCTGCTGACTCCAGTGTATGCAGCCAATTTGTCGAGGGAAAACAGCGGGTGCATGCGGACAATGGCCCAGCGAAGGTCTACAGAGATGGGCTTGCCTTTGGGCATGACCGGGTAGGCTTGTCAGGTCGTAGAAGAAAGAGAATAAACAATGCCATAATTTTGAATGATGGCACGGACTCGACGCGCTCCCGCGGCCTCAAATCTTGTCGGATGAGGCTGAAATTTCGTGGGGGTATTGGTAGGTGTCCCATTACCCTTTTCTGTCTTTGAACTTTGTCTGAATTTCGCAGGTTCTTATGAATAAAATCGCACGGCTGGGGAGTACCTACCAAACAAGATGCCGGAACTTAGCTCTGATTTCGGTGCCATAAAATGCGCCTCGTCAAACGGTTCATTTTGGTACCACTTACATGTTATTACGACGAGAATTGACGGAGAAATAAATCATTTATTGAGCACATCAAAATTTTGAAAACATCGCGAATCGAACCCGCGCCAACTTATATGCAAACTGCAATAAATGAATGGGTACGTACCGCGTTCGTGTCAACCCATTGAAGACCTAGATTCGGACCAACATCAGGCCGGTGCGAACGAGAAGAAAGATATTACTTACATGCAG
Source organism: Mycena haematopus (assembly GCA_029281435.1). Classification (NCBI taxonomy): domain Eukaryota; kingdom Fungi; phylum Basidiomycota; class Agaricomycetes; order Agaricales; family Mycenaceae; genus Mycena; species Mycena haematopus. Next base: position 25,013 of record JARJCV010000305.1, read on the forward strand.
TGGTGACTTCGGGGACAAGGGGAGAAGAGCTGCACGCAAGGTGAGTTCAATAATTGGAATATAAGGGATCCGTACCTTAACTGATCGGAATGCGGTGAGACACGCGGGTGGACGACACTTCGCATGTACATGGAAACACAGCCATCGCTGACGGAGCCGGCACAGCGGGGAGACCCTGCGAGAGTAACGAGTGAGCACGTGTAGCCGAGGGTGGGGAAGAACGAAAGACACACTAAGTTTGTCCTCCAGCTCGAGGCCGAGCGATCGACGACCTTCTTGACGGGTGGACAGCTTTCGGAGCATCGTCAGGAGCAGGAAATAAATACGTCTGGAGACTTACACATATGTGCGCAATCAGCGGGAGACTGGAATGGTGCACAAGTGGTGGATGACAGCAGATAGTGAAAGCAAGCGTAGATCTAGCGAAACCAGAGCGTAGGGAGTGGATGGGGGACTAGATAGCCTGGTATTGACAATGATTTGAGCAAGGGAAAGTATGAATCTGAGAAGATCGAGGGAAATCAGTAGGGCCACAATTGAGGGAATACAATCGACTGGCCTGGAGTCAGATGGAACAATGGCACCATTATGGTGGACCAGTGGGTAGATATGGTGGTTCTTGTGGTCCCGAGTGGCCCGGAGACTTGTGGTACATTGCGTTTTGCTTTGGTCTCGCCAGTTTAATCTGCCATTGCGCATAAGGCTGAAAACCTCTTGATTCGGGCCAGGGAGTCAAGGGGAGGAAGGTGGGAGACTCTAGAGGAGTTCCAGAAGGCCTGGTACACTGGGAGGCGGGCTTGGGTACAGTGAGATGGAGGAGAGAAGGAAGATGCAGACGTGGCGACGCCTCGCCTTTGGGTGTAACAACACCAAACAAACATGAAGTTGTTGCAAGAGAAGCTGAGGACGTGGAAATCTTAAAATTCACACACCCGGAGCAAAAGTTTTCAGCAGATCGGGATGCGGGACGAGGCAAGACTTGGAATTATTGCGAAGATTTTGTTTCTGAACTAATTATAAACATGACAGAAACATGACGCCGCTTTTGGCCGAGGCTCGCCAGATCCGCCAGAGCGCGGCAGAGAGCGGCAGAAGATGACAGATCCGGCCAGACGGGATTCTCACTGGGTCTCAGGGTCCAAGAATATAGTAGCAGTATTACTTACACATTTTCTATTTTATTGTACACTGCTACTCGAATTCAAGACTTCAAACTCACGCATCGTCCTCCCAATCCTCCGGAACATCAATGGGCGTCCGTGGCGCGACCGGAAGCGTGGCTGCTGAGGCCGATGTCATATTGACAATAGGTGCGCGCACCGGTGCCGTCGCTGAGGGCTTGGATTGGGCAGCAGCGGCAACGACGACCGGGGCACCCGCCGCACCCCATGCGCGTGGGCTGCTCGGGGCTGCGGCCGGCGCAGGCGCAGGCTTAGCGGGAGCAGTGGCACGCCAAGACGGCGCAGCAGTGCTTGTCCCTGTGCGGAGGTCCGCCAGCTTCCCGAGGCTCGGCGGCGGGCCCGACGCAGCGAGCGTGGCGGAAAGGAGGGGCGTTGGAACCTTAGTGTCGAAACGCCGCAGAAGTTGAACGCTCCGGTGCGGTTCCTGATCAACCATTTGCGTGTCCATGCGATACACCGCCGCAACCTTCAGAAAGAAAGGAAAGTTCAGCGGCTTGCAATTTGAATGTCACAACAAGAAAAAAATTAGACTCACGTCGTGAACAAACTTCCTGCGCTCTACAGGCATATGGGGCAAGACCTGCATCTTCTTCTCGCTAGCCACGAAGCTACACGACTGTCAGATATAAGAAATGGAATAAGAAAGAAAACGTACTCCGCAAACGCCTTCTCCACCACGCTCACGAACTTTGGGTTTGCCCTCCCAAAGCCCAGTACATCAGTGGCCCACACCACCGGCGGCCCCCGCTCGCGGTTCGCTTGGCTGATGCCCAGCGCATCGGCAAGCCGCGCGTTCCGCTTTGCGATGAGACACTCATTGGTGCACTTTGGTTGCTGGCTCTCGCGACCGGCGGGCGTCGCGGTGCTCTTCCCGCATTGGACGGGTTGACGGATGCGTCCGCACGCGCAGCTAACGGTGATGACAGCAGTGCATGGCGACGACTCGTCACAGGTCGACGGCGCGTGGCACGGATGTGTACACGGGTGATTCAGCGGCAGACTATGCGCAGAAATAACCAATCAGCATCCATACATTCCCCGTCAGATAGATATAGAAAAATAAACGTACCAAAGCTTCCTCAGCTTCCCGCACGCGAGCACGCACGCGCCGCAGCCCTCGTCCGCGGGGTGGCACAGACGCTCACAGTGGTGGTACCCGCACGCAAGCAGCCGCCCGCACACGCTCCCACACGACACGCGCTCCTGCGCGCAGCGTACATTCCCAACATCCTTCTTGCCGCACATACACTTCTTCGTGGTGAGGAACGGGCACGGTGGGCAGCCCGCGTCGTCTGTATGGCACATGTGCTGCGTGCGCGGGTGCCCGCAGGCGGGCGCCGGGCGGGGGCATTGATATGTGCACTGGATGCGGGTACCACAAGGGATGGGCGGCTCGAGGACAGTCAGCCCGCAGGGGCAGATGAGCTACGAAATATTAAACGACGGCGAACGAGAAAACAAAAAAAAAAAATGCGGCTTGCCTCCTCGAAACTGCTCCTCAAACACGGCCCACAAGGTCCCTTGTGATCCCGTTGCTCGCAGCGGTGTTCCCCGCAGCTCAGATTCTTCCCACAAACCAAATCGCATTCATGCAACCCGCCCTGCTCCTCGCCGATGCCTACAGCTTCCACCTCGGCGTTGACATTGGCCCGCTTCTTCCCCTTCCCCTTCTGCTGCAGCGCCGCGACGCTCGCGAGCGGACAGCACACCCGGAGACACTGATGCCGCCCGCACGCGCGCAGCGCCTTGCACGTCTTCTCGCACAGCACCTCCATGTCTTCACCCGTGGCAGCGGAACAAAACATTGTCTTTGTACTCCCTCCGCAGCGGCAGGGCCTTACGACGCGCTCGCTGCACGGCGGACACGTCCCCTCGTGACACAGGGACGTGCATGCGTGCCCACATGCCAAAATGCGTCCGCAAGGCGACCGACATGTCGGAATCGGCACGCTGCAGTCTGCACGGGGGGGAAACGCGTCGGGGGCGGTCTCGCCCGCGCGCGAGATAGCGCGCCGGCCACAGGGGCACGTCTTCACCTTCGATGGAGAACGGGGACACTCTGCAGCAGGGCCGCTGGCGGGATGGCACGGTTGCGTACAACGGTGCACCCCGCAAGCGAAGAGGCGGTCGCATGTGTTGTCGCACGCGAAGCGCCCGAGCCATGGCGTGGCGGAGTTGTCGTGGGAGCACGGTACAGCGTCACCCTCGCCGCAGCCGACTTCGCGCTCCTCTTTCCCGCACCAGCACCGCGCCCTCTCGCGCACGGCGCACGGGTCGCACGGGTCCGTGTGGCACTCGCGGGTACAGGGGTGCGCGCCACAAGTGAGAGTGCGACCACAGATCGAGCCACAGCTTATGTCTGTCTCACCGCAGCGCAGGACGAGAACCGTGCCCCTGGGACAACCGCACGTAATGTCGGTAGTGATGCGGCAGGGCGGACATGGACCGGGGTGGCACAAGAGCGGACAGGGATGCGAACAGGTCGGTCTAGGCCGGGTGCACGGAGAAGCGCACGAGTGCGGGGTCGAGATGCGAGCGGGAGCAGGAGACGGGGTCGCGTCGCAGAAACAGCGGTACGACGTCGGGACGCTGACCCTACGAGCTTGGCATCCGGGGCATCGCCACTCGCCGCCGCGGTGAGGCTCGCCACGTGCAATCCACGCGTCAGCGACCTCCTTGACGCTCTTGGCGGCCCAAGAGCGGATGCACTTGAGGTGGAATGTCGTCCAGCAGTATTGCTGGGTCTCAAGAACCGGAATGGACGGAGAACAGGACCAAGTCGGTTGCGCAGGGTGAACTGCTGAGAAACAAATTGGACAGTCGGGGTAAGGCGGCGTGCTTAAAGCCGCGGTGAGTCTCGAGGTCAGATCATCCGCGACCGGTGCTGGTTTGGGCTTCTGTCTAGCAGGCTTTGACGCAGAAGATGCTACGTCACCCGAAGTCAGTCCTGCATTGAACTTCGCGGCGCGACCACGTCTTGCAGGCGTAGAACTTGACGTTTCTGCACCACTCGGTCCATGGGTTCGCCAGTTCTGACTAGCCGACGAATCTTGGTTCACATCGGCGTCGTTACCGTTCGGAAAGTGTCCGTTGCGAGGTGGACGCCTGCCTCTGTCACCAGCCGACGAATCTTGAGTCACATCGGCGTCGTTACCGTTCTGAGGGTGTCCATTGCGAGGCGGACGCCTGCCTCTGTCACCTCTCGGACGAGATGGCGGGCCATTAGATGCATTAGCATCTGGCTGGGTGCGCGGATTGTTGCGTCGGTTGTGATTCCGACCTTTCTTTCCCTCTGGAGCAGGACGTTCGGCAGCACTGAGTCTGTCCGGATTGTCGGGTCCTTCCATGCAGGGGCTGCTGCCCGTTATTACCAGATTCAACTGCATTACCGTGTCACAATCGAACTCGCAGCAAAGTGTTGCACAAAATACCTACAGGTAGGAGGCTTGACAGAGGTTCCGAGGCTTGCAACGCAAAGAGATGGAGGCGACTTCAGTCACTGTCAAGATTGTGAATAAAACGAAAGTAAACCGATAACAGTGAATGACGAACATGGGATGCTGGAAACGCCGCTAAGAACTGGGTTACTGGAGCGAGAGTTGAGACTCGCGATAAGTTGAAAAAAGCTTCAGTCGCTGTGCAACGAACGACGCAAGTTAAGGTGCGGACTTGGTGTGGACGGTCGCGATATTTGAACCGGGATATGCCGGGACCTTTCCAGCGCCTTCCACACAGCCACATGCCTTTCCTTGACTCGCCCCATGACTCAGCCACTTCGGCACGTCGAACGACCTTCGCGGGACCGTAGGGGAAAATCGGTGAAGGATACCTGAGGACGGATCAACCAGCTTTCATTTTTTTGGGAGAATACAGGTTGAATACAGATTACTAGTACATGTTCTGTTATCCGCCGTCTACGATCCTAGAACGAGCGAGATATTGTGAAGCTCCCCGTTGAAGCCCTCTGCTCCAATGAAGTGGGAAGGCGCCGCGAACGACATATTGGCAGGCTTCATGTACTCTCCCCAAATGTCAAGATCCGTCAGCCACCAATATGTGGTCCCGTCGATTAATGCGTAAGTGTAAGTCCGCGTGGCATGGATCTCCACCGTGGTATAAACGTCCATCGGTAACGTATATGGCAGAGGGTACCGTATTTTAGTCGTCGGATCCTCAAATGCGAGCGACTGTACGTGTAGCTTGGAATCGTTGCCCGAAAATATGACGCCGCCATCAGATGGCACGAGCATCGACGTTCCGTCAAACAATGGGACGCTGATCTGGTTCGAAGAGCTGGGCTTGATGGTGAAGGTGAGCGTGTAAGGTGGTCCGACAGAGTCGAACGAAGACTTCAGGGGCTGGGAGACCGTCGGGTACTGAAAAATGATATTGTCAGGTTGAGCTGGTACAACGCGGTTCAAGTTCTGGCCGGGGGCAGCGGCGTTGAGTGTATCATAGATAGAATTGAACTGGTCCTGAGAAAGCTGTGTGTCGCGGACCCCAGAGCCCGCCCAGGTCTTCTCCCCGAAAACAGCAAGACTGCGGGCAAGCTGATAATAAATCTCGAGTGGTGTGGTGGCGTTGTTGCCTAGAATGAATGAAATGAGATGGAAAACTCGCGGAAGGAATCAAAAGCCCGCACCCCAGTCGTTCCACATAGCCATTATAGCCCCACGCAAGAGTGGGTTTTGGGGGTAAGTGTTGTTGGATGGGTCGTCTTTCGTGAAGATATTAGGCGCCCATCCTCCACCGTCTGGGGCTCCCGCCCACATCAAGTTCTGGTCCAATTCCACTGGGAATTGACCGGCGTCCGACGTTTTGCCATCCAGATACAAGAAGGATTGCTCAGAGTTAATAATCCGTCGACCTTGCTCCATGAGCTGCACAGGAATGGAATCGCCGGGGAAGTCCCAATGCTGTATGGTGATACTGGTGTTTATGGACATCGTGGTACTGGGCTCGTTGGTGCCCCAGACGCGGATTGATATCCCGCTTTGTTGGGAAATATATTGGGCCATCTCGTTCACAAAAGCTATGTAGTCGTCCGCCAAGGACGCATCATACTCGTCGGCCCCGATGGAGACCTCCGAGGATTCAAACCATGGAAGGACCTCGTCCCAGATAGCCTTGATCGTCGGGATCGTATCTGGGTGCGAAAGGTTTAAGAGGTCCGGCGAGGTTGGGAGGCCCAACTCAGGCTTCCACTTGGTAATATGGAGAGAGTGGCCAGGAGTGTCTATCTCTGGGATGATAGTGACACCATGTGCAGAACAGGTTGCCTGGAGGTCGGCAAACTGTTCTCTTGTCCACGTTTCGTTCCGAAGCGGAACGAGTCCCGCGATGGGGGAGCCAGCGGAGGGCTGGAAGCGAAACGCGGAATACAATATCCGCCAGTCAGGCCCAGAGATGAAGTTCTGATCCCAGAGATTGTCAGACGCGTGGATGTGGAACGTTTGAAGTTTGAAGAAAGACGCATAGATGCATAGATCAGCTAGCATAAACTTTGAGTAAGCGAGTCAATTGTTGAAGAGGAATAGAAGCACACCCATAAACAAGGGCTCAAACCAATGACGCGCGGCATCGAGCATGAATCCGCGTATCTCCCAGCCGGGTGTATCAGAACCAGAGCCCGCGGCCAAGGTGATTCCGTCAGAGCTCTCTGTAGTCAGTACGATTTGCTGCAGCAACGTCCTTGTTCCTTTAATACGCTCAAATATAGCCCAAATTACACAGGAGAAATACGACGCACCCCACCAAGCGCCGATCGGGCCACTTCCATTGATGATGTAGTACTGGCTGCTGATGGCAAAATCGTAGCCCTCATCGGTCGCCACACCGCTGAAGTAATCATGACCGGTGGCTCCAAGGGTGAGAAAGACGACTGGTGAGGTTTGCGAGCCTTCGAGGCTTCCAGCTTGGACCTCGGGAAGCGAAGTGAAGCCAGTAAGCGAGATCAGGTCGTCTCTAAAAGTATTCGCATAGTTGATCAAAGACGGCGAGCCTGAATTCTGGAAAGCGGAGTCCACGACGATTTGGGTGGATGAAGACAGCAAAAAACCCGGGCCATCCGAGTCTGTGAAGGACGCTATAGAAGGAATTTGAGGTTGGAGGGAAGCTGTGGCACCGAGTCGATTCAGAAGGAATGCGATGGATACGATGCGAAACTTGAGGGACTTCATCTTGACGGCTCAAGTTCAAGAGCAAGCATGGCCACAACGAGGACTATGATAGCAAAGTGACCTCTTGAACTTCGTGATGGCCGGCGCGATTGAAGGCCTGAGACTTTGTCCTATTCGGTTTCTTGAAGGCAATCCACTGGCTATACTCGTGCACGGAGAATAGAGCATGGTATGGGCATGGGCTAAACAAGGGTGACCATGGTGAAAGCAAAAGAGATCGATGTTGGTGTGACATACTTGCGATTGCAAGGTCGAGAAAGATTGCAATCACCGTCCAGACCAAGGCCAGGCCAGCGCAAGGGCCAGCGTATATAAACGCAACAAAGATAACAAAATCGAGCAGTTTTAACATCTCTCAAAAACTTTGTACAAGTCCGGCAAACTCGCTATCTGAACAACGTCGCGGTCCAACAGCGTTTTCGGGGCCGAAAGGTATCGCCGCAGGGACGGGAACACAATGTGCTGTATCTGCCACCGCTCCGCCTTCTCCTGCGCCTTCTCCTCCTCTGTCTCGGTCTCGGGATCCGCGCCAGAGCAGAGCGGGCCCGGGACATAGAAGTACGCGAGTTCCCGCAGGAACGAGTCGAAACACTCCATTTCGGAGTTCCAGTCGACCTGTATAGGTATGAGCAGAGGCGAAATGCGCGGGTATCTAGATATGCTATGCGCACCTGCGGTCCGAGGCGCATGAGCAGGCTCGGCAGCTTGTCCAGATTCGGCGTGTAGTCCCTCAAAAGGAGCGGGAGACTCTCGATGAGACCCGTCGGCGTGATGTTAAAGGAAAAATATTCGGCGAGCATGTCTCGCCGCGCCATCAGCGTTTCCACGATGCGCTGGTGAACGTCGGTGAACCGCCTGACAATTGCATGAAAATGAAAGCGCCTCACATCGACGATCTGCGGCTTCGTGAGCCCGCTCTCCTCTGTCGTCTCCTCCAGCTCGACAGCGATCTCGATCAACGTCCGGAGTGGGGGTGGAGGTTGTAGTTTGAGCCGGCTGAAGTTACCAAACTGCCGCAGGCCGAGTTGGTAGAAGACCTCCTCACTAAATGAATTATAAACAATCGAGTTTCTGAAGATCTTTGGTTATGGAACGTACGCGAGGGCTCCATGATTCACGAGGTAAAGCTTGGTCGAGTGCTGAATCAACGAGAGACACTGGTTGAGGTCTACGATGCCGACAAACGTATGTTTCTCCAGGATCTCGGAGAGCTCTGAGGGTGTCGCGCACGTAAGTCAGGATGACATCGTTGACTGCAGCTGATATGAAAATATGAAATACGTTTATGTTTCCCCTTGATCGCTTTCTGCCGCAAGCGCTTCACTGAAGTCAGGTTGCACTCCGATTCCTTTATCTCGCGCGACTTCGAGGTGTCTGCCGCAGCGGATTTCCCTTTGGCAGTCCCGTCGATCTGGGTCGGATTGAGGACGGGGAACATCGATTCGAGAGTGCGATCTTGGAGGGACGTCCGGACTTTGTATTGCGATAAGGTCTTCTTCGGCGCTGCATAGCAGATTAGTGAGACGGGATGCGCAAACTACCGGAAAACGCACCACTCGGTGCAGACGGTTTAGACTCGGCACCCGCATCCTCGTCCTCGACCCGTTCGCGCTCTTTCCCCTTCCGTTTCTTCGAAGACGATTGCTCTGGTTCTGCGAGTCCTCCTGTCAGAAGCGTCTGTATGCAGCGTGAATAGACGCTACACCAAAGTACGGCAAAAATACCTGATACTCGAAAATCCTGGAATGGCTTTGGGATGCCAAAGATTGCTGGAGCGTGTCGGCAATTTGGTCCGTGATACCATCCTCGTTTAAGAAATGAACTTCCTTTTTTGTAGGATGGACGTTGACGTCCACATCGCGCGGGTTGATCTGCAGACTAGAAAGTGAGACGAGTCGTCAGGTAGCTCTCAGCGTCCAAGCCAAAACAACCACCTTAAGTAAATGAAGGGTGATGCACCCTTGGGAAGGACCCCGCTGTACACAGCTTCCAAGGCGCGTTTCATCCGGGAGGATTCGACTAACCGGTCTACAGCAAGGGTCAGACGAGGAAGGAATACATTTCAAGAAAAGACGGACGGTTTATGAAGAGAAGGAAAATCATCTTCTTCGATTGGTAGTTGGCATTGGTGAAATGCACGTCGGCTGTCCATGACTCGCCGTCAACTTGGACTTCTGATTCATCGTCCTCCATGTCCTCGTCGTCGGCGGCTTCTTTCTTGGATCCAAACGAGGCATGCAGCAAATCCTTCGCTATCGAATGCCCATACAGCAGCCGAATTGCTTGCGGGACGTCGGACGAAGACGGTGTAGACAGTTCAGGAGACGGGGATCCGGTCTTGTCTCATCATTAGCTTGATAATATAAACCAGAAGTATAGGCACCTTTTTACAAGTGAAAGACACTTTCGGATTGTGCACAGCGTACTTAGTTATGACGTCGAGAATCCTCGAATACTCTTCGGACGCACTGCGAAGTGCGGAAAGACGGGTCGGAGTATTGTAGAAAAGGTCCTCTATCTTTAGATGCCTGAATATCGGAAGGAGGACTGAACGACACAATCCTTACGATAATCGTAGTACCATCGTTACCTGCGCAAGGCTTGGGCTCTGCGGTCTGCCCGGGCTTGGGCTCGACAAGCGCTCCGTCAAGGTAGTGTGCCCTGTGAACACGGTCAGACCTGAATATGAAGGGACAAAAGCGGGCGTGCTGACTTCCAAGCACACGTCTCCGTTTTGGTTTTGGTCATCACTGAAAGGTGCGCGACGTGCGATATTGATGCAAGAGCCTCCCCACCTGCGAATAGGTAGTCAAAAACAAGACGAGGACGAACGTTATACGAGCACTCACGAAACCCGTACGTTGTAATCCGCGACAGGTCAGAGAAGGTTGACAGTTTCGAAGTTGTGAATCGCTCCGCTAAAATTGGGAGATCTGCCCTCTGGACGCGGCTCAACTTATTAGACGATGTGAGGTATAGAACGCGCATGTACACGAATGCCACATCCATTATCCTGAATTTGTAGCAGCTTCATGCCACCATCCTTGACAGTGACGCGTATAGATGTCGCTCCAGCGTCGAGACAGTTCTCCAAAAGCTCTTTCAGAGCAGAAGCGGGCCTATGGATGATCTAGAAAGCGCGTTAACGTCGAGTTTCTGCTCTTGACTGGTCGCGGACTTCGCCCGCCGCTATACGATTGATCAGGGATTCCTGAAGCCGTCGTATTGGAAGAGGATCGCTCATTCAAAAACAGGAACGAAATGGTTTGTGCGTTTGTGCTCAGAGAGTGATCAGCACGTGACTGCGTGTCATTTCCGCTGACAGTGCACCCCTTTTCTTGCTCCCAGACGCGACGTCAACCAAGGACACGATAGCCTTTACCCTGCACAACTATGGGCTGGTTCGACGACAATCACCCCATGGGTTCCAGAGCGGACGAGGAGATGGATGCCGCTATAGAGGCGATGGGGTTGAACAAGTGGTATCGAGATCCGCAACCCGCTGCCGGCGCCTCAGAACCTGCACGAATTGAGCACCCGAGTCTGAATGGGACGAAAGCAAATGGCGCAAGAGCAATCTGCGCGAGGATGTGCGCCGCATGTTTTAATCTGCGAAGGTGTGCTAAATGTCAACGATGCGCAGGATACAATGGCGAAGGGCAAGGCGAAGACGATGTACCTGGTACAGTTGACGTCCAATCCATCTGTGCAACATTCATGTACTCAATCTGTGCGGTACATAGCTGACCGACAAGGACCTGCTCCCTTTGCAATATCAGAAACAGATGAATTCTCGCGGCTTCAACGGCATGAAAATGTATAAAAAACGCGAAGTTGAGCGACTTAGCTGGAAGAAATATGGTGGACCGAATGGGCTCAAGGCCGCGTACGTCTGGTATCTACGCGATTTCTGCCGCATTGACTTGTCTTTTACAGGAAAGAAGACAAGAAAAATGGCGTCAAGCCTGTATCGCCAAAGGTACGCGTTTGCCAACATTCATTTTTAAAATCCAACGAAAATTTCTAAAATTCAACGAAATATCCAGAAAACCGGCAAAGCCACATCATCCGCGTCTGCCAAAGCTGAAGTTCTCGGGAAAGGAAAGGGAAAATCACCCAGCAGCAGTCTCCCAAATGACGAATAGGCGTACTGTGCACCAACTTCCCCCCTCCAGCCAACGCTCCATTCACTCAGAGACAGTCAGTTGAATACGAAAGAAAGTGTAATTTTAGCCCCGAAATAATCAGTTCTATTCCCATTTTGGCTTCCGACTCTTGGCTGGCAGCTGGATATATTCCGGATCGTTGACGCCATTTAGACTTTCACCGTTCAGAACAACTTCTGCTGTTGGCACCGATCCAGGCACTAGGGATGAATACCTACCTACCTGATCACGGTGAGCGGGTGGTCTTGAATTTCAAATTACCCAGAGGTTGCGGTGTGGTCCGTGACCAATGAGCCACAAGAACGCGTCATCGATATTCGAAGGGATACTGGGAGTGTAGCTCCCGATTTCCAACCGAGAATTGTGAAGTAAGATTCGTGTCGACAGAAAGCGAACGGCGCTGGGGAACCTATAAAGAAGTACGACCTTGAGACGGCAACTATCCTATGATCCTGCATTCTGGTGATCCCATGTGCAAGAAAAGCCACGAGTCTATCAAGATGTACGCACCAGGAGAAGGCTTCATCTCCCTCGTCCAAAATTTGAGCAAGCCGGAAGCTGCAAGCTTCAGGCAGATCACTTGAACAGCCACTATCATTTTTCAAATATAATGAAAGAGGGCCCACATCCTCTCTTGGAACTTTTTGCGTCAACGTACTGATCGAGAGAGTATGAGGTACGAACGATGATTCCGAACAAGCAAATAAATAGAGGCATGAATCTAGTTCCACAAAATAACCAGTAGATCAAGGGACAAACCACCAAAGTTGAGATGACCATGTACATGTTATGACCACCCAGTGGAGGCGCATTCAGTGTCCCAATCAACAGGCGTCAGTTCTTTCACGCGTTCGCGGAAGGCAGCCAGTGTACAGAACTCTGGAAAGCCCGGCAGGTGCTTGCTCTCTTCGGCACAGACAGGCAAAGCCATGTTCTTGTTCTGGTATCGCATGCGGACGACTGTGCGCATAAGTCAAAAATCTGAACTAGAGCTGGAAGAAGCATTAATAACGCGTACAATATTCTGGAGGTGTGGTTGTTGTGAATGGAGACAAAATGGTCTGGAGGTATGAACGCTTGGACTCGGCTGGTTGGCGTTTAAATAGTTCGAAAGAAATATGTGCCGTAAATGCCGGCCACCTGGTGATACCTTTCTAGTTTTGTACGCGGGAATCGAATAAACACGTACTTTTCATCAAAAACATCAAGCGTGGAAAGGGTAGCTGCCAGAGCGGTGTCATGCGTGCTGTGGACGAGGATCTTCAGAGGGTTCTCAGAGCCAAGTTCTGCCTTTTGGGCCATTTTGGCGGCGAGGTCGGAAAGTAGGGGTCCCATCCCAAGACGGCGAACTTCAGGTGTTTTGTCTGGAGCGAAAGGCGATTCCAGTCAATACAAGCTGGAGTGGACGAATGAAACCAGACGACAGGGAAATAGCTATCTCACACCCTGGAAGTAAAAATTTCAGCAGTGAGAAAAAAATGTACGGTACTTCGATCTAACCTGCGAACCATTCAGCAACGACCGCACGTTCCTGTCACATCGCTAAGCCGCTGGATACTCGCCAAACACAAAACGTACGACAACGTCTACGATGGCCTTATTCTCAAATTCGGTAGGAACCTACGCAATTGTATTAGTATGCTGTTGTGAAACGCAACAGGGAGGGTTGACCTTCACGCCATGGGCGACGGCGGCCCTAATCTGCAGCGAATGAACAAGAGTGATAGAGTCGATGTAAACTAGCTCCGCTTACAGTATCCAGAACACCGGAAGCTCGAGGTTTGCCATCTATGCGAATTGGCCGCCCATCAAGATACTTGGAAATATATTTATCTAGAGGCTCTAGGGTTTGATTGTATGCTGCGGCAGCCTCTAGAAACACAGTCAGTTCACTATCACCCTTGACCAGAGATTTTACGTTGAGCAAATCCAATTTGTAAAATTTCAAGACGTTTGCAATTCATGGTGTTTCCTGTTCATTGTGGACCGTTGATTAAAAGCGGAAAGACGGGTTTAGAACATTACCGAGAAGATTTTCATCTCGCCCGTTACTTTTCTCCAACATGAGATTTGGAAATCTCCACCAACATGAAATTTAACACACCGTACTAAAAGTGTAGGCACAGTGTTTGGGCTGCATTTCGTGGTGGGATATAGGCCGTGAATGACCTGCTCCAGCGACTCAACCGTTCGTGGCATATTAGTGCTCCTAGATACGACTTGAGATGCCGCCAATTGACGCCAGAAAATGGCGCACCGAAAATAAACTTCCGCGGGCTGGAGAAGATCAGGTAAAAATCCTAGACTGTTCGACAAGTTAGAAGCGCCACAGGAAACAAAATTGTGGAACTGACCGGTCTATATACAGACTTCGAAGTGCTGTTCCATAGTTAAATGTGGACTACAAACACATAGTTCAACTCTAGGAGTGGGGAAGAACGACGGCGACTGATACCTTGCGTCCTATGTCGGTCAGCTCTCCGAGAAGACTTGATAAATAATAATAAATCAGGTCTCAATCCCCACTACGAAAAAGAACACTGACCACAAGCCTTCCGTCGATGAACCGTCTTTTCGTTCTACAACTCGTCTAGTGGGCAAAGTTCCCTCGACGTCGTTGCCATTTCCAGACACAGGACTGCGGAAATGGCGACTTTTGCACATTATCCAATGCTCCGGTATGAAAGGGGCGAGGCGGATCCCAACTGGTGTTCGCTCTCCTAAGTTTGCTATGAATGAAGAAAAATGAACTGGGAAGGTTAGTGCTTACCGTGCCGTACATAAACATGTACCTGCTCTAGCTTCAATTCTGGCGGGGCAACAGGGTATCCTTCCACATCTAGCGGCGCTTGAGGTGGCCGATAAGTATACGGTAATGCTTCATTGTGGCTAATGGCCGAAAGGGCCTTGGTGCGCAAGACTTGGGGCATATCCTCCAAATCAGCGAACACTGAGGGGATTGGGGAAAAGCTGAGCTGATTGGAAGAGTTCTGGGCGAAGGAAATTCGAGGATTGTGAACAATGACAAAAAATGCTAGCACGTGGATCTGGAGGACGCCCAACACTTGCATGAAAGCTGCAAAGCAGAGGTTATGGCGGTCGAAATGCAAAACTTATGAGGTGTCACCAAGCAATCACCGAAGCGTGCTCTTCACGCGGTTCGGGCTTCGAGCCGATCGTCCGAACTTTGATCGATTGATGAACGAATCAGATTTTTTCTTTTGGTTAGCTAAGTAAATGGTTCGAAAAATTTGAGTAAACTCTTGTTCAAGTCTGTTGAAAATCCCGTCTCAGTGTCTCAAGTGTTTTCGAAACTGCCGGACTTTGTTCAGGAGAAGGGCATGGAATTTGGACACGAGAAAAAAAAAACATAATCTCGTCTCAAGCGCCACTTCTGGTCACTTGCAAGTTCCGAACCTTGTAAGTCGTGGTACCGGTCGGACCAGGGGATCCAGAACTGCCCTCCATCTACCAAACTGTTGGCCATCGAATAAGCATTTGAACGGTATAGACTCGCCTGCAGATTGATAATCCTGATGTAACGGGTATTAATTTATATTCAGTGCAAAGAAGCTTTCTGCTCACAGCCAAAGCGGTTGATTCACAAAACCTGCTCCAAACTGGGTCGTCTGAAGGACACCGTCCATACTGAAATCAATCCTAACGTCGACTTTGTTCGGTTCGGCTGTGAGGACGGCTTTCAGGGTGTGGAAGGACATGTCCGCAGGCCAAGCAACGAGGGCCGACTTCACGATTGACGATCTATGAACTCGAATCAACGCGAATTGTATACAAGATTTGTTTCAATAAATACGTGTTGAAAGTGTTGAACCAGTTGTTGTTAGTACCTGAATTGCATGTAAGTGTGGGCAGTACGCCACGATATAATTATTCTACCTTTCCATTCCCCGATGTCGGTCTCTGGAGGCCAGCTGTTGACCGCCTATTGGAATAGACAATGAGTTATAATTACATTTCACGAAGTTTACCGTCAACCCTTCGAATCAGAATGAACCTGAGCGAAACAGAAATGAAACAACAATCATACAAAATGCTGGCCAGGTTCCGAACACTGTCGGGGCAGAGAAATCCCCCGAAATCGTGTAACTATTGGCACTGGTGACTGTAATCTGGGACTGGGCGTGAATAGCGCCACTAGCATAGTGAATCGCCGGGTTCGGGTTAGCTGTACTGGTAGGAGGTACAGCATTCGACGTCGGTGTTGCGATCAAGCTGAGCGTGCCGGAAGCGAGCGCGATATGGCTGTGATCGGTTGAGTTTCCAACCATCCGGGCACCTATCATACGGATGAATTGTGAATTTTCGTTGACCACGCCACGGCCACATACTTCCATTGTGATCTGACCCCCACGGATACAAGTAGGCCTACAGCAACACTGAGCGGAAGCTGATGGAAAAGACGGATGAGCTGACCCAGTAACTACCAAATGTCGAGTAGCTGCTGAAACTCGTTATCGGGATCACGGTGGTCGCAGCGTAGACTGGATTGAAGGGAATTGCGGCGGCAGCGAGTGCCAGAGCAGCTTTGAAATGCCTTGCCGAGAGTCAGTGTTTACAATCAACGAAAAAATCCCTACATCGAAAGTAACATGCGTTCTCGGAACAGTGGCAACTTGCTGCAATGCCGCCGTTATATACCTGGACCATGAGGACAAAAATGCCGAGGTTGATCAATTACCGTAGAAGACCCATTGCCAGTGGCCAACGACGGCCCGAAAGTTGAGAGCACAAGGCGTAGGAAAGGCTGGATCTATGTTTCTTCCAGTCTCCACCTGGCACCATCGTCATATTGCCAGGCTTGGAGTCACCAGGGCGCGCATCCACTGTCACCAGACCTCAATTCTCCGCGGCCGCCAGTGCTGCCAGCGATGAAAATCTCTCAGCCAGAACGAAGTTATGAGTGTGAAGTCATGCGAGACAACTCAGAAGTTCAGATACGGTAGAATTCTCCCTAGATCCCGACTTCTGCGTCATCTGAAGGCCCACGCTGGTCGAGGTTGTGGTTGAGGTCTGGGTTGAGAAGTTGTGATTACATAGTGGGGTGATTGCCGAGGCTGCCGCGCTTGTCAAGGCCTCTTCTCGCACCCATGTCATTCTTGCGGTCGGTCCCGCGCCATTTTTGGCCCTTACAAGAGACATACAGCAGTTTTCGCCTGAAGACACACTGGCAGCGAAGACATCTTTCTTGGTCCTCAGTTGAAGGGGCTCTTGAGCCTCCGCTCGCGACTTCTACACTCTCTCAATATTTCAAGGAGGAGATTTTACACAAACACAACAGTCGGCCCGCCTTGATTTGCAGAAATGAAGCCCCTCGTCCTCATGGGGGACCCCCTTCTACTAATTTGGGCATAGGCTCTCATCTAGCTTGGTCTTTCGAGGAATTTGATCGTCACATCGATGCAACAGCGCGAGGGCTGTTACGTATGGGGGTCCGAAAAGGCGACAGGGTTGGTGTTTTGATGGGAAATAATAGGTGATTATTTCCATGGACGACTTGGAAAGCGATAACAGACCCCACGTAGCGCTTACGCCATGTTGCAATGGGCATGTGCTAGTATCGGCGCTGTTCTTGTTACAATAAATCCTGCGTATCGAATCAATGAACTCGTACGTTCATCTTGTGCTCCGTTTTGACCCCTCGAGCTCTTATGTGCAGACCGCCGTACTGAATCTGGTTGGCGTCACCCATCTTGTCATAGTTCCTCGGATTCGGTCTTCTTTCTATCCTGAAATGCTCAAAGACAAACTTCCGGAGCTGCCCACATTGCGTAATCTTGTGGTAGTGGACAACACAGGCCACTTCCCTCAGGAGGCAGACAAGCTAGGCCTCGGGAACTGGATTGATTGGCGCGACATCATGGTCTGGGATGAATCTGCATGCGAGAAAAGTTTGCAGAAAGAATATCAAGTTCTCTCCACCGAGACGACATCATAAATCTACAGTTTACAAGGCAGGGTTCGATCTGAAATGTTTTCAGACCATTTCGTTTGAATAATTTATAGCGGTACCACGGGCGCGCCAAAAGGCGTATCGGTGCATTTTCTGCTTCTTGCATATTCTTCCTGGCTCAAGGCAACCTAGCTTACTCATTCTAATCTATTAAACAACGGCCTTTCAATAGGTCGTTGCATGAATCTTTCCGAGACGGATGTTTTGTGCAAGTCAACTTAACGACTCGCACGATTATTGGCCTTATTATGGTTCCCAGGCAATGTTCCTCCCCTCTTTCATTGCTTTGATGAGTCCTGTCAATTAGCATATCATGCCATGTCTGATGCTCCCGCACGTTTGATTCTAGGAAATCTAGCCGCGTGGACGTACGGCGCATGCATCGTATATCCGGCTGAAATATTCAACCCGAAAGCAATTGTGGACGCCGTAGTGGGAGAAAAATGCACTGCTCTGCATGGAGTGCCTACCCACTTTCTTGGGGTTCTCGCAGAGGTGGATCGCCGCCGGGCGAATGGAGAGACCGTAGACACGTCAAAGCTGAGGTAGACCTTCTCCATTTTTGATCCAGCGCCGTACTTCACCGCCCTTGATAGAACTGGAATCGCTGCAGGCTCTCCCATTCCGATTGAGCTCATGAAAAGTCTGATAGCCAAAATCAATCTCTCAGAGTTAACCAATGCATATGGAATGAGTGAGTAAAGTTTGGCCCCGAAATAGATTAAAACCCGCTAACCTTTTTCCAAGCCGAGACGAGGTGATCTGCCTATCATTGCTCCTTCTCTGCCCAGCGCTCAAACGCAATTAGCCCAGTTTCTTTTCAAACGATTCCGGCAGACCCCATTATAAAACGGGTCGAGACCGTGGGGCGAGTGCAACCGCACGTGAAGGCAAAACTAATTGACCTTGACGGCAACATCGTCCCGGTGGGAATTCCCGGAGAGATTTGCGTAGCCGGTTATCTGCTTCAGAAAGGGTGATTTGTTTCAACTGTCGCATTCCGACGCTCAACTTGAGTAGATACTGGGGAGACGAGGAACAGACCAAACAGGTCATGCGTACTGATGAAAATGGAACGCTTTGGATGCATACAGGTGACGAAGGTATTATGGACGAGGAGGGTTATCTGCGGAGTGGGTTGTTCTGTTGTGTTCCTCCACCGTTCCCTGATTACACTTTGACGCCAGTTGTTAGCAGGATCAAGGTAGACCTCCAAATCGAACAAGAACCCAAAACCTCTCACATGACTATGATCTAGGATATAATCATTCGGGGTGGAGAAAATCTATTCCCAATCCAGATCGAGAACGTGAGGAAACCCATATCGTCAAGTTTTTTCATAGACGAACGGTAATCTACAGGTCATCTTGACGCACCCCGAGATAGAAGAGGCTGCAGTTGTTTCTGTTCCCGACAGCAAGTATGGCGAAGTGGTCGGAGCATGGATCGTGCGTAAATCTGGATCAACTGTCTCAAGGGAGGCCGTTCGAGCAATCGTCTCGCAATCGATGAACCCGCAGGTGAGCAAAAAAAAACACCAATGCTGTTTGGTTTTCTGGATAAAACATCTACATAGAACGCGCCCACCTGGGTATTCTTTATCGGCGAGGACGGGACTGCGTCGGAGTTACCCAAGACTGCCAGCGGAAAAGTCATGAAACATGTTCTGCGCGACTGGAGTCGAGATCTGGCGAGTCGGAAGGTCGGATTTGTGGCAAGCGGTGGTAATTAGTGTCGTTTTCCGACCAATGGACCGAACCCCTGCAAAACCACCATATTATCCTGAGTCTTATCCACTGATTGATTGTAACTGTGAACGGAGCCTAATTTCGACACTGAATGAGGCCATATTTGAAACCACAGACGGAACCAGATTTTCACCAGACCGTTTCGAGCTTTTAGTGTTCTCCACCAGTGACCAAGGCCACAAAATTCACGCGACTCGACTACTACTTAGTATTATTAATAATATTACTATTATTAATACTATTAGTAAGTACTAGAGGAATGACACCGGCAAGATCTGATACGTGACCGTGTTCTATTTCACATGACTCGGTGATGGCTCGTCCAAATTTTCTTGCCGGTCGACCACGTACATAATACCGGTCCCTCACGATGTTTTGACTTGGGAGAACCGTAGTACCATGCATATAGATGGCGTCGACCGCGACGACGCGTCTATCATGTCCCTTCGCGAAACGGTCAAGGAAATTGTAATTGGTAGTGTGAGTACTGGCTTTATTTTTCTTTTGGTCTTACTAAACCTCTTCAAAGTTTGTGGGAATAGTTTCAGAGGTAGGTAAACGGTGGAAGACCCGATACGAATAAACCATTGTCTTGCAAGGTCATCGAATACCCTGCCGATCTCGCCAAGGTGCGGCTTCAAGCCCAGCTCCTCACGCCGCCTACGGATGAACGTCAACGCTTCAAAGGTGATTTGAGAACGACTATGTTCTCAGCGTCAAGGCTGACAGTTTTTCTTTTAGGCCCTATAGACTGTTTGACAAAAACATGGCAACAAGAGGGCTTCCGAGGACTTTACAGGGTTTGTTCTTCCGCCTCTCTGTCCTCTTGGCTTATTGAGGATTGTCGCAGGGCCTGCCAGCTCCCGTGGCGGGTTCCATGGTAAGCATTAGTTATATTCTTTCTGCTCGTTGTTTTATTATGCTCATGTTGACCCTTCAGGTGGAGACGGCGGCTCTGTTCTTATCCTATTCCTATTTTCAAAACTTGATCCGCAAATACACGTCCAATCCTTCTTCGCCCCAACTCACAATACCACAGTTGGGCTTGGCTGCCGCTGGCGCGGGATTTGCCACCAGCTTCATACTGTTTGTAATCATTGCATTTTCCCCGTGTACTGGCTAATGTCTAGTGTGCAGCACCCCCATTGAACTCGTCAAGTGCAAGATGCAAGTCCAGCTGATGAATACGTCCACGAGTGCTCGCCTTCCCCCGATACGTACCACCCCGAAAGCCGTGGAGACGCTCGTACGCACGGCATCTACAATGACCGGTCCCTCCATCTACGACCATATTCTGGAAGGAAAACGACCCCCAGGGCTGATAGCAATTGTGCGCTCTACGATAGCGACGCATGGCGTCCGTGGTCTGTGGCTCGGCCACACCGGCACCATCCTTCGCGAGACGGGCGGCACCGCCTCGTGGTTCGCCGTCAAAGAGTGGGTTGCGAGTACACTCCTCGAGCGTCGGCTCGGGCCCAGTCCGAGCCGAACGAACGGCACCCTCCTTCCATGGGAATCGGCCGTCGCGGGCGCGGTGTCCGGCGCCGCGTGCGTTCTGGCGTTGTACCCCGCAGACACGGTCAAGAGCGCGATGCAGACCGAGGAGGAGCTGCTGTCGCATCGTGCGGGCCCTGCAATTACCGGGGAGCGTAAACCACCTTCATTTTACCGCACATTTACCAGGATGTATGCTTCCCATGGCGTGCGAGGGCTGTATGCCGGTTGTGGGATGACCGTATTACGGGCCGTGCCAAGTAGTGGGGTCGTGTTCGTCGTCTATGACGGGCTTTCGGCCTGGGTTGGATAGGATGATCCAGTGCTTGTTCTACACTATTGAATAGATTAATTGGAAATGTATACAGCAATGGGTACCTAGAATTAGACTATGATGAAACCTATCCGCATCTCACCCTCAATACCACCACCTCGATGGCTGCCTTGTCAGAAGTCAAACTAGGTCGAAGGAGCCACAGAAAATTCCAGGGTAACTTATAAGAACGCCCGTCGGAGGAGTAATATCAAGGGCCTGCGTCGAAAGCGTTGGGCGGAAGTGATCGGGGCATTTAGTGTGTTTCGCTGGCTCCGATTTGCTTTAAGCGGGAAGCGGAAGAGGTGGAAACTTGGAGAGAAGATGCAAGGGAATTAAGTATGTGTGGATATATACCAGATCGAGAAGTGACTGAAGATACGTTGACTTCGAAGCAGTCCTAATACAGCGAAAGAAGAGCAGAGAGTGGAGGGAGCGAGTCGTTTTAGTAGGATAGAAATGGTATTAGATACAGGGGAGGGAAGGGCTTTCTGGAGTTGTCAAAATGCATAAGAACCAAATAAGAACACTGAGGTGGGAGAGTCAGGTATGAGTGCTAGAATCACCACCTCGATTACTTGTTCCCTCTTCCGTATTCTTACTTTGACAGGGAGCGAGAGCGAGAACGCGAGGATTCATTATCCATCCATCCTCCTAAAAACATTTTTACTCCCACTCCTCACGCCATTCCTCCGCTGAGTTCTCCCCTTCCGATCCTGTTCGGACAGCTGCAAGTCGTCCCTGGTGTGACCCTTCTCCATCCCAGCTCCAAACTCCTCGACACCTTTTCGTGGTTTAGGTTTACCCTTGGTCGACCGAAGCCCAGAATCTACATCCATGTTGCCGCCGGAAGATGATGGCACCCAGCTCACTTCCATCGCTGCCCCACCCTCGTCGTGCGATTTCGACGCGAAACGAGATTTGCCATCGGTCTCTCTTCGCTGACCAAAGGTAGCATTGCGATCAGCCAGACGTGTGCCATTGGCACCAGTCGAAGCTGGACGCATGGGTACAAATTGCCTTCGTTCGCGCGTCGATTCTGCTCCCGAGTGCGAGAGTAGGCCTCCTCGACGCGAGCATTTTTCTGGCCTGGACGAGCTCTGCGATCGAATTTGCTGAGGGCTTTTTAACAAGTGAAGGAGTTAGTCAGAAATTTAAAGCAATTGCGATAACGCAAGGGCATAACGAACCTCCGGCGTCGCTGCTGTCGCTCCCGCTCCCGCTGTCCCCTTCGTTGTCGCTGTCGCTTCCCTCCCCGAGACCATCTGACGAGAACTTGTCTTCCTCTTCTTCCTCTTCCTCCACCGCGGTCTTCCGCTTGACGTCCCCGCCGTCTCTGCGCCGTGCGGCGGCGGAGGGATTCATCAGCGCGTACTCGCGGCTGGTCTCGTCCACCGCAAATGTCGGGTCTTCGAACACCCGCGCGAACCGTGGGTCCGTGAGCAGACTTGGGCGCGCTACTTCGGGCATCTCCGCATCGACTTCCCCTTCCGCATCTCCGGCATCGCCTTCGACCTCGTCCCCGTTCGCCTTGGCCGCAGCACTCCGTTTCCTCTTCCGCTCGAGCCGCTTCTTCTCGCGCTCCTCGTCCCGGAGGATCTTCTCCGCCAGTGCCTTGTTGACCTTGACGCCTGCAGCCGCGCCGTCCTTCTTCGTGCGGATACGCGTCTCCGCCATCTTCTCCATCCGCTCGCGCACCATCTTCTCGCGGTGCTCCGCGTACGCGAAGGGATTTGCGATGATGCGGGCGGCGTCGTATAGCTTGAGAGAGAGGAAGTAGCCGTGCATGTACGGTTTGAGCGTAGGCGTCCCCACGAGGTGGTCGAGCCCCAGTCTACAGAACGGAATATTCGTCAGGCAACAGATAGAATGCTTAAGGGAGTGCGAATACGGACGTTTTCAACTCGCTGCGCTCGACGAACTTGTAGTCCTCGTATACCGAGCGCGTTGTCAGGTCCTCCATCTCCTCTGTGATGTTCTCGAGGAAGCTTGCCCAGCGGGGTGCGGGCCCGAGTTGCGGGATGTAGTACGTTGCCATCTGGATCCCCTCGTTGGCGGTCATGAGTAGGCCGCTGCCCGGGACGTGGTGGATGTGGTTTAGGTCTGCGGCCGGCGTGATTGCGGCAAAGTTTGTAGATGGCTGAGTTATTCAATAAGCATTGATCAAGATTCGTTTCAGCAGAACGACGCACGGAATTCCGATCCCAAATCTTGATGACCTTTCTGTCGGCGCTGAGCACCATGCCGTCGCCTGCCATGCGACTCCCCCCTTCGATCCAGGCGACGTTTTTCACAGGTAAGCCATATCCTTGGTCTTTCAGCGCGAACGGTTGTGCGGCGCGGATGTCGTAGAGAAGGGTGTGACCGTCGACGTCCCGATCGCATATGAGAGCCCATCTGCACGCGAGGATATAGCTGTGACGCTGAGAGAGGTATCACCACCAGCTCCAGGTGAAATAAGTCGACTTCGCGGCAAACGCAGGACGCCAACGCTTGTCCGGGACCGGTGATCCAAAATTGCGCAGACCCAGTACCATCGAGACCAAAGGTCAGCAGCTGGTGCGCAGGGTTGATGTCGATGGTGTTGACGCCAAATTTCAGCGTTGTCGTCCTGCAGGACGAGGGGCGTCATGAATCGCCCCTGGTCGAGGTTGAGGCGATATATTTCGTTCCCAGCGGCGGAGAAGAGCGCGTCGCAGGAGGGGAAGTGGTACGCGAGCGAACGTCCGAAGCGCGGGATGCGTGTACGGTAATGGAACCCTCCCTGAGTGTGCACTTCGATAGTCCGGTCGTTTTGTAAGTGTATGGATTTAGTCCAGTCATCCGACAGCATCTTTCCGCACGTTAGACGAAAGGTTTCAACGGAATTGGGACATTTAGAAGACTCACGTACCACGAAGTCAACATTCTCTGCGTCCGAGTGCCGTTCGAATTTCAGCGTCAACTGTGAGAGATCCCACACGCGCATCTGCGGCTTGTACGTTCCTGTAGCGATGGCAAATTGTCCATCCTTGTTGTTTTTATACGATTGCTGGCCTCAGGAAACTCGAATCCCTGTATAAGCTCGATCGTTCCCTCGACGTGTTCTCGAACTGCTCGCTTCCCTTTCCCTTTCGCTGCCCGCTTGCGCGTAAGCCAGTCGGTAGAGAGGAAGATGAAGAGGCCGTGGATCCGTTGACGGTATATACTTTTACGCTGTCAGTTTCGACTGCCATTTTTTAATTCGCAGCGAAAGTATTGTGGCTGATAAGACTCCCGAATGAATAAGGAAGATTCTGGAAACGTTGAGCGTACAACTCGCGAAACTTGTGCCGTAGGTTACACCCACAAGACGGTTATCAGCGGTAAGTGAAGCAAAGAAGGGATTCGGAAAGGTACACGGCCAAATGGAGAGCGAGAAATCCAAGTCGTACTGATTGGCGAAAGAGAAATTTAATATTTGGCCTTGTGCTCGCTGCCAAACAACCGCTCAAGTCCTATTTAGGAAGGCATCGCCGCATCGAATGACCGTAATTTCTGTCAGTTCTGGGACGGAGGGGCGCTTTTCTTCGGTATGCTCGAATTACATGCCAGTCGACGCTCTCAGCCCGAGGTGCCCAAAAACCGAGTGTTCAATTTTATTTTTCTGCCGACTGCTAGCGTTATACTTGTAACGAACGAAGTATCAGTATACTCAATGAGAACTGGGCTTTTCAGTTGGGATCAGATTCCAAGCTTTTTTGTTCATTTTCCTTACCTGGCGTTGGAACACGAATCGAGGGACTAAAAAGCGCGTTGAAACCAATTGAAAAGTTTCGTTTGGAGATATCCACTCTACGGATCAGTACTGTAATCTAACTATTTGATTAGGGAGATCTTCATCGAGAAAACCACAAATTATTTCATTCCGGGAGACCCAAACATGTACGAGGTAGAGAATGGGTTAGATAACCAGTGTTGCAGCTTAAGTGTTAAGGGTTAACTAACCCTAACCCTTAAAAAGCCCTTAACTTAAGGTCTTAGGAACAGCTCGGAA
>JARJCV010000306.1:0-50055 GCA_029281435.1 Mycena haematopus
TCCCGGGTTTGTTTGACGCGCGCGGCTAGCATGCTGTCATGCGCTGCCATGATGGCAAGACGGCGTTCCAGTGCGAATTTCGCCACCCCGGATACTCCTTATTGCGATCTGCGTTCCAAATCAAGGAGCGCGGCATCCGGCCGCTGTTCAGAAAGAAAGGTGCGTAACCGGTGCTCTCCGAGCGTGCCGAGTTCATTGCGAACTCGATCATAGGCAACTTGGAGACCCAGTCGCGTTGTTTGGGTTCTATACACTGACGCAGCATCTGCGTTACGGTGCGGTTCGCTCGTTCGGTCCCTCCGTCACTTTCTGGATGATAAGCGCTTGACATGTTCAGCTTAATCCCGATCAAATCGTGAAGGCGGCGCCAAAAGGTACTGGTGAACAATACGTCGCGGTCGCTCACTATGGACTTGGGAAGTCCGTGAAGCTTATAGATCTCTTCGAATATCAGCTCGGCCATCTGGCGAGCCGTATAGTTAATTCGCCCGGGGATGAGGTGGACCATTCCCGTGAGGAGATCAATTACGACCACTATCGAATTAAACACTGCATCTCGATTCTTGGACTCGGGGAGCGGGCCGACAAAGTCAACGCCGATGGATTCCCACGGTTGTAGTGGAGGGTTCAGGGAGTGCAGCAATCCATACGGTTTCTGGTTGCTTGGTTTACTATGCCTGCATGTTATGCAGGACTGGCAAAAGCTATAGGTATCTCCGACCATTTCTTTCCACCAGACGTGGTCCCGAAGGTAATCCAAGGTTTTCTTCGGCCCGAGGTGAGCTAAGACCGAGTGCGCTTCGGATATTACGATCTCTGTTAAGTTACGTCCTCGATAGGTGACATGGGGAATGCAAAGGACTCGATGATCTGATTCTTTGAGGAAAATCAAGCCGTCTTTGACTTCAAAGTTTCGGTGAGACTTGGGGTCTTCCAGAATAATTTTGAAGAATGTATCTTCCGCATATTTGTCCTTAACAAATCCAGCGATATCCAGACCTTTCCAGCCGCTATTCACAACCTGAATCAGCGACTCGTCCATTCGTTCTAATTCTTCAGTGGCCTCAGGGTTCGTTTCGGCGCTGATGGGTTCCGTTTGGGGTTCAGAGGCTAATGTTGGCGTCTTTGCAGCCTGTTTTGACGAGTCTGACGAGTTTTTTGGTATACCCTCGCCCTCCTTTGGGTCCCTACGGGTGGGGGACACAAACCGAACGTTCTTGTCTTTGGTGGAGCTCTCTGGGATCCTCCCCTTGTTCGCTTCGCGGGTCATGGACCGAGTAACGCGATCCGTGGTGAGAGCGATTGCCTCGCGTCCCGCGAACACGGGCATGGAGATGGCATTGGTTTCGATGACGTCGTTGTCCACAACGTCGTGATATGTGTATTCCGAGCGAGCGCGCACGGTCCCCGGAGCCTCATTCGAGTAAATGCGAGACAATGCATCGGCGAGGACATTTTCCGTCCCCGGCACATACTTGATGTCGAAATCAAATCCAGAAATCTTTTCTACCCAACGGGCCTGTCTGCCAGACAGATTCTTCTGGTTAATAAGGTGTGTCAGGCCTTTGTGGTCGGTTACCCAAGTGAACTGACACCCTTGCAAGATGTCACGGTGTCTCAGCATGGCCTCGACGCCTGCGAGCATCTCAATCTCATGGACAGGATAGTTCTGTTGAGCTGCGTTCAATTTCGCTGAAAAGAAGGCTGCGACCTTGGCTTTTTTCCAATCAGTTCCTTGGCACACGACGCCAGCGATACCTGAACTGCACCCATCGGTCACTAAGAAGATGGGTGGTTCGCCGGCGCGGTAATCCAACGGAGTTCGGTGGTGATCGCGTCCAAGGTGAACGGTCGACTTTACGTCCTCAAAAGCTCTCTGCTGAGTGTAACCCCAGCGAAATGGCACAGCGTCGCTTGTCAAACCGTGTAAGATGCCCATCGGAATTCTGACCTTGGCCAAATCGTCTGCCAAGTATCCAACTGACCCCAAGAAGCCTCGCAGTAAGTCTCTGTTGGTAGGAACCTTCCAAGCCAGCACAGACTCGACCTTATCGGGGTCCATCCGAATTCCATGGTCGTCCACGACTCGTCCGAGAACCTTGAGTTCCGGAGTCAAAAGCTGCAATTTCTTGGCATTCAAGTAGAATTTTTGTGCCTGCAGGACATCCACAATTTTCTTGACATGCTGAATGTGTTCGTTTAGAGTGTGGGAATAAATCACGATGTCATCCAAGTAAACGTCCATGAATACACCTAGGTATTCGGAGAACAAGTGGTTCATCAATGATTGATAAGTCGCCGGGGCATTACAATCGCCCTGTTGCAGCACCAAGCTAACCATATTGCCGTCAGGGGGTGCCCATGGCTGTTCGCTCAACATGCTCGGGCACGATACGAATTTGTTCGTATGCGTCTGCCCGTCAATTAATGACCTAAACTGGCAACGTGCAACCCTTCGCAATATACCCTCCATGTCAGGTAACGGAGACGTCATTTCACAGTATTTGCGTTGCGCGCGCGTAAATCAACCACCACGCGCAATCTCGGCGGGTTAGATTTCGGTTTAGGGATCAGAAGCATTGGAGCTGTGTTGGCACAGCTGGAAACTTTCCAGCGGCCGGACGCAAGGTAAGCCTTGCGCTTCTCGTCCCACTGAGGTCTCAGAGCCTCGGGGCAACGCGACGCGCGCCAAGGCAGGATTTTGGACTCATCAATGAATGGGATTGTGTGGTTAATTATTCGCAACGGAGGTAACGGAGTATCCGACGCCACACGACAAATTGGCCTTGCATATTCTAATAATTCCTCCCTTGCAGCCTGGAGGACATCTTCCTTCAGGGAAGTGGCCCCTGCAAGAACTCGCGCGGTGGCAACCCCTTGCAAAGGTAAGGCGTCAGAACTTCCGATCAACACACGGGCCGGATTCAAGCCGATGCTCACCTTGTGCTGATAGAGCCAAGCCGTGCCCAAAATCATATCATAACCGCTGAGATTTGCGACGAAGAAGGTACGGTCGGCATTGATGTCCTGGTAGCGGCAATTGACAGTCACGGAGTGGTTGATTTTCGAGCGAGATCCTTGCACGGCCAATTGAAGAGTGATCGGATCAACAAGCTCGCTTCTCTTCAGCCGTAATTGATCCGCGACTGTCGTTGAGATTAAATCGCCAAGAGACCCGGAATCCACAAGCGCGCGGACCGGGCTTCCGTTAACCAAGACAACAATAATCAAGGGTTTGGCGACCACTCTCTCGGGGATACGAGGGGTGGACGCTGTCCGAGCGATTCCTTTGATGCTGCCTGGGGGAATTTGCACACCGCCGCAGTACAAGCATTCGATCGCGGCGCCAAAGATAGAATAAAAATAGTCATCTTCCGGGGTTGTAGCCCAACCGCAATCAAAATCACTTTCCCGGAGGGTAAAACTTGAGCTTTCGCTGATGAATCCAATTGACTAAGTCAAGCTTCGGGTTCATCAGGGTGTCTTCTGATATGTGCTCGTGTAAATCCTCATCCCCGAACGGAACATGGAGAATGTATGATCTAGGATCATCGTTTTCAAGCGCGCATGGCAATTTCTCCACAAGAATGCACCCGATTGAAGGAACATCTCGACGAATTTCGGCGAAGTATTGTTCTACTCCGTTGACCAACAGATCATCGACGGTGATCTCGTGCAGTCGGTCGTGAGTGTAATCCGTCAATTCCATCTCCTGGGCCAAATGCCCAGAATACCAACGCGCAATCTGGAAATGAGGGACCCGTAAGAACGCCAAAGGCAAAATGGTTACTCCTCCAGTAAACACGTCGTCAATCTCATAAAAGTTGCGTGACACGCGTGTGATCCGGAAGCGCTTTCCATCGCGCCGTTCATCGCTCAGGGAACGTGTTCGTCCCCCGGGTAGGGCTGCAGAAATTCTAAGAGGGAGCAAGCACTCGCGCCCATAATATCGCCGATGCGGTGAGCCCGAGGCAGAAGATCCCGCGCACGTAAGTCCCGTTCAATGGATGCGCGTTCCCACAGACGAAGTCGGCTTTCGTAGGTATCCCGCATGTTTCCATGGGGAACGTCAGACTCTTCTGAATCGCTCGCGTCTTTCAGCGAAGGCATGCATTCTGATTCGCATTCCGACCAGTCCGACTCGATTTCCGAAGAGACCGACTCCGCGTCAGTGACAAAGTCGTACTCCTCGGCTTCATCAGTCCTGGCACGGCTTGCGAGACGATACCAAGCGCCAAGATCAAAATCTGGGTTCCGGAGATAAGACCTATCCAATGAAACCTCAAATTTGAGGTCGTTGTCATAAACAACCACTGTGGCGTTTGAGCCGTCCGAATATTGAAGCGGTCGAACTCGCAAGAGAATGCTTCAGACAATTGGATGACTGCGCCGTGGATCAATGCGTCTCCAAGTTCCAGAAGATAGCGGGGACTCAATGGAACGTCCTCTGGACTGAGTCCCATCAGCTCGTGTCTCCTGCGTGCGTACCAGAGGCCTGTTTGAAATTCTGGATCCTCCAGGAATCTCGACTCAACCAGTACGTCATCACCGGTGACGTGATCGAACACGATGTGTTGGTCGTCGTTCAGTTTGCACACTCCAACCTTTCCTCATTGAACATCTCGTCTTCTGGCATTAAGCTCTCGCCCGGGTACGGCTGTGCATACTGCAATGCTAGTTTAAAGTTCTTCGCAAATAGATCTCCAACGGGTATTTCGGACAGAAGGTTGATTGCCGGACGGATCAACGGCGGATCGGACCACCCAAATTTGGAATAGTACCAGCCGGCCAGGTCGAAATTGTGGTCTCGAACCTGGTATTTCGGCAGGGACTCTATGCGATCTAAAATGCGATGGTGAATGGTCAAGGCCTCCGGAGTGTCTTCAAGTTCAGATACTCGGAGCGGCAATTCATCGAGATCGCACTCAAGGATTCGGGCCAGCGCAATCGCCGTACCTTCCACCAAAGCGTTCCCGATGCCACAGGCATATCGCTCCTGATACGGCAGCGTGTCCGGGTCTAATTCCAATATTTCTTGCCGCTTGTCTGCGTACCAAAGTCCTACCGGGAAGTCCCTATCCTCGAGAAGAACAGAGTCAATCAAGACATCATTTTCGGTGAGGTAATCGAAGATAATATGCTGGGTTTCGTTCACCCGGTGTACGGCAAAACGGTGTTCATCTCCATGCTCAGGGTCACCGGGATAAGGCCGCGCGAATTGAAGAGCGAGCCTCAAGTGCTTAGCGAATAAGTCCCCGATAGGAAGGTAAGCAGTAGCAATATCTGAGTTAGGAAAGCCGAAATTTTCAATGGGGTCCCCGCCCTCCTCGGCTTCCATACCGCCAAGTTCGACGGCGCCAACATGCATTGTTTCCAAGACCTCGGTACTTTCATACAGAGCCTGGTTGGAACGCGATGTTGACGCGACGGGAATAGTGACACTATTGGAACGAATTCCAGGGGGTTTGCCTTTATTTTTAGAAGTTACCGTTGTCGTTTTGGGGCAATTCCGTGCCAAATGACCGGGTTCCTCACAGGTAAAGCACAATCCCTTCGCCAATAATTCATTGCGCCGTTCCGGCGACATTTTCTTGTCAAAATTCACCTTAGGTTTATTTGGAACGTTAACAGCAGATGTACGAAGCACCTCTGCTCGAGACGTGCCTCCAGTGCGTCCTCCGCGACCGCGACCGCGGCCGCGGCCTCTAAATGCTCCGCGGGCCGGTTGGTCCCGGTTCCGCTGATACGAAGTTCCCTCCTGTTTCGCAGGAGGAGGCGGCGCACCCTTGCCCTTGCTCAACTTTAGAAGAACCTCGGCGTGCTCGGCGCCTTTGATGACATTCTCCCAAGAAGAAATCTCAGGGTCAAGATTCTGGCGGTACATTTCCTGCTGGATCTCTCCGCGGAAACTGTTCCAGACTTTGACGACCTTCTCCTGGTCGTGTTTCAACCCAATGGTGCTGTAGATTTGTGCGAACTCAGCGACGTGCGCATTGACCGTTCGCTCATTCTGGAAACACCGGTTCAATCTTTTGCGCTGAGTATTGCGGAAATCAGGCGGGAAAATGAAATCGAACAGTCCGATGAAGAATTTCTCAAGGTCATAATTTTCCTCCTCGGGGACAACGACCTGATTGTAATAATCGGCAGCTTTGTCCTTGAGGTAATAAGAAACATAGAAGACCTGGTCCTCAACGGGAACACGTCCCATTTTCACGTATGCCGAACTTTCACGCACAAATCGCTGAAAAGCCGTTGTATTCATTTCGCCGTCATACTTGGTCGGTACAATAGGTTTCAGAAGCATCCGAGGCCTGGCACCGCTGCTTCGATTAGAAGACATTCTGCGATGCCGAGCCGCGGCCGACGACCGCAGGCCGTCGTCACTCAATCCCCCATCGCTCTTTGGCCCCGACCCATCCGAGCCGGGGTCAGAGGGGTCAGAGGGATCGGGAGGAGATGCCGCCACTGCCCCTGCTGAACCACGAATCGCTTTCGCGAGCGTGCTGCCAAGGGCAATTCGGCCGGGTGTCATCCGAACGCGATCACTCGGGTTTCTGGCCGCTGATGTCTCAGCTCGCACCAAGCCCGCGATATGCTTATCAACGGTGATCTTGGCTTTGTTCTGCGGCGGTTTCACCACCTCAGGTTCCGCCGTTCTCTGCAACTCAACCTGGCGAAGTTTTTCTTCAAGCTCCGCGATCTTCTCATCTTTACTCTGGCTGGGCTGAGAAACAACGGGGCTCTTGATTACCACAGGACGTGAATCTCGGTTCACCGTGGGCTCTGAAACCCTGGTAATCTCAACTCGCTCGGGAATTTGCATGTCGTCGAAAAATCCCGGAGGAGTGGGGATAGTCTCCTCTTTGATCACGCGGTTAATCTCCGCGTAATTATCGAGCGCTTCTCGCTGCGCCTCGAGATCTTCCTCAGTAAAACTTTGGAGGAAGCTCATATTCCCCCAATTCCTGGGGTCTACCCCTTTGCCCTTGTGCTGCGATGGACCAGCAGGGCCTACGACGATAGGGGACACGGGGGTGTTATCAGCCACAATTTCTATTTTTGTGGTCTGATTGCTCCCGATGGGAGCCGGAGAAATATGAGCCGTATTGAGATTCCCTTCCATATGGGCAGGAACAGCAACAACAGGATCCGAAACCACGAGAACAGCTGGAGAGCCATTCCGCGAGGCCTGATCCCGCTCAATTTCTGCTGCGAGTCTGGCGTTCTTTGCCATGCTCTCGTAGCGTCTCGCGAGGTTCTCGAGGTCCTCACGACTCATCTCGTTGTGGGCATGCACGAAAGTGGAAGGGGTGCTGGCTCGTTCAGCAGTAGTAGCAACATTAATATTACGGGTATGAGTGCTACCAGCTGACGACGAGCGCTCGCGATGCGAGCGCGCTGTCTTACGAGAGACAGGGGTCCAGCCCCTGCCTTCCTGTCCTTCCTGGGGCACGGTGGCCCCGAAATCGGCATCGCCCTGGAGAGGAGAAAGCTCGCTAAGCGAGCGGCCGGCGTCAGAGACGCCGGGGCTACCACGTTCAACGAGAACGGGTCCTCCCGTCGCCAAAGTGCTCGGCACAGTGGCTAAGGGGTCGAGGGTATCGTGGCTGCTGTCTTCCGCACCGGAGACGGAGGGAGACGTGACCAAATTGGCACCAAAGACGGGCGGCGGCGCTTCGAAGATGCCGGCTGCCGTCGCGCCACGGGTATGGTGCCCAGGGTTTTCGGTAGTAGACATTGTTGTAGTTAGTAGACGGTTGGGGTGGTCGACTGCAGAGCGGAGAGTTCGAGTTGATCAGACTAGAAGGATCCAGCAAAGCAGAGACGATATCGAGCAGTTAAAAATATGTGGCGAGGAGCTAGGCTGTTCTCGTCACACGGGGTTGTTGGCTAGTCGAACCAACGAGGTAACTGGCGTAAAAAGATAGATGACTGAGTCTACTAACTACGTACAAACAGCTTTATATACTGGGATCAGGTGGCTATGTAAAAGATGAAACAAAGTCCTCCCGGAGTAATGGGTATAGTCCGTGACGGTAAATGAGTGTGATAAGCAAGGGGTAGGACGGATAAGATAAGTAAGAGATAAGAGGTAAATGAGTGTGGTTACCTAAGCGAGTAGGTCGAGCTCGATTAGCTAATAGCCTAATCGGGCGAGATAGTTGAAAAATGCATACGCCTGTTACATTTCTTTTGGCTAATATTTTATGTGAACAAAACCCACCTCGAGGTATTTCCGGCTCCTTTACCTATTCTCGGGAGCTTACAAAATATTTCCAGCTTGGACCAACACCCCAATCCGAATCTAAACCCAGTCTGGATGGTCAGAATTACAGCAATCTGAAGGAGGGATGTTCTCACAGTATATGTACAGTGTTATTTGACTTGAAACTGATACGTAGGGCACAAAGCACGAAGTAGCTCAAAAGCCCGGGCCCAAGCCCAAGCCCGGCCCGACCAAGCCCTGTTTGAGGGCTTGGGCTTGGGCTTGCAAAATCCTGAGCCCGAGCCCACCCAAGCCAGGCCCAAGCCGGGGCTTTCAGGCCAAGTCGGGCCCTGGGCATCACTACCTGTATGGGGGTCGGCGATGCACGCATCGCACATCGAATGAGCCAAGTTCTCGTCCATCTGGCCAGAGATATACAGGACTCTCAACCTGGACGAAGACCAGAGAGCATCCGGCACACCCGGCCCCTCATCGCTACCACCACCGTACGATATGCAGTGGGGGGAGAATGGGAGAGAGGCCTTCAACACAAACCGGAGAGCCCGAGGGCCGTCGTGGCGCATGCGAGAGCCATCTTGAGGAAATAGGATGGGAGGAGCGGTGGGGCCAAAAGAGCGCGCGCGAACAGAGTTTCAGACACAAACCAGCATGGTACGCGACGAGAGCGCAAAACACACACTCCGACTCGCGGAATTTGAATGCGACGGTGCTGCAGAGCGTGAAAAGGCGTTGAAGCCGTAAAGGGGCTGGACAGAAAGAACGGAATTCAGCATCCGCACAAGGGAAGAAAGACAGAAAGGCTCACACAGGTGATAGATGAGATCAAAGAACTACAGGACATTGAGGACAAGGGATGCTGCCGACGCTTCCTTGGCCACGCGCCAGTCCCTCGCGACACTCGTGAGTCGTCCTGCTGCGCACGGGACTCGCAAGCAGCCGCACTGTGGACATGTCTCGCTCCTCGTGCGTCCACTCCTCCGTGGGCGCATTATTCTGGATCTCACTACCCTACGGTCATCCTCCGCCGTCTCTCGTCCACACATCCATCAACTGATTTAACTCTGCCTCTGCGCCACGCATCCTCATCCTCAGCACACCGAGACGCGCTGAAAACGAGGTTCGTATGCACGTCGAGGCTGGCCGAGGGAGGGGCAGGGAGGCCTGTGTGCCTGAGCGTGATGTGCTAACTGCATGGGCCAAGAGGCGCAGCGTGCTTGCCTCGGAAGAGAAGGAAGAGCAGCACTCGTCGTTAGTCGACGCTGACGACGCTGCCGACATGATTTCGCCTTCGCAGGTCTACATCTAGTCCCCCGCGACACCCCTCCTCCTCTCCCGTCTCCCGTCCTGTCCTCCCCTCCCCTCCATACCTCGCCCCTCACCTTCTTCACATCCCTCGTCCTCCTTCCATCCTCCATCACTCATCGTGCATCCATCCCTCCTAATCCTTCCACCCTCGTCCATCCCTCGTCCTTCGACCCTCTCCGCTTCTAAGCTATCCTCTCCGCCTCTGCGCCACGTATCCTTAGCACGCGTAGAAAACGAGGGCTACATGCGCGCTCTTCTCGACTGTGCACGAGGTTCTTCACATTCCAGGAGCCGCAGAAAGCAGGCCAATTGATACTTGGGACAAGGGTCCACCACGCGACGAGATGGCCAGCAAGAGTGGACAAGAACATGGAGGACGATGCAGGCTCTGGGGAAGGGCCCAGTATGGTCTGGCTTGGGAAGCCATTTGCCTGATCGCGGCGAGGATTCGTGCGTACTACGCCGACGACGCCGTGGAGAAGAGAGAGAGGGCTGCAGGGGATTGGCGATTGTTGTCCTCTTCTGATGATCGCCGCACGACAATTGCACAGGTTCCAAGCTCAATCTCAATGACGCGCGCGAATCATCAGCGTATCGTATCGACGCCGCTCGGTGGCACATCAAGTTTCGCGATCCAAAACCTTTAGATCGCTCGCAGGTGAGGTGTAGCCAGCCACGCATTCCGCTGGGCGTCGAATGTGCAGGAACGAAAGGCGGCTCGCTTGTGGGATCGGGACGATGTGAGGTGCGGGGAACGTGGCTACAGCGCGCCACGATGTTGTTATCCTGGCGGACGTCGGCACAAATGTGATGTGATGCCGCGGATGCGGGAGTGCGGAGTAAGACGAGGGATGGCGTGGAGTAGTGAGGCTATCGATCGCGCCTGTGCTTGCGAGTCCCGCGCGCAGCAGTATGAAGACGAGACGACCGGGGCATGCATATAAAGCAAGGGTGAGGGAGGGCGGAGCTGGCAAAAGGAAAACACAGCTGCGGACGCGAGACGGGGAGGGAGGTGCGTTGGGATGACAATACCAAGGGATGGCGCAGAGCACTTTGTGAGAGTGGAGCAAGTGCTATCCATCGCGGCGGCGCCGGTGCTTGCGAGTCCCGCGCACAGCAGGATGAAGATGAGGCACGCGTGTAAAGCACACGATTTCGTCCCTGGGATATGTCGTCGACTTTGCTATGGGCGCTGAGCTAAATCTTCCCTTCGCCTCCGCCTCCTGGCCCCCGTCTCGGCGACGATGGTAGACATCGAGCGCACCCAACCCCTGCGTTCTCCGAACTCGCCCACGCAGGCCCGCACGAGGACCCTCGCAGGTCCACGCGCCTGATCCCGCGCCGTCCGACCATAATTCCTTCGCAAGTAGTGCAAGTCGAGCGCAGAAGCACATGCCGCGAGGGTGCTGGGGGTGCGCACAGCGCGCATAGGTACGGAGGTGGACGTCCAGATACAGGTGTCGAGCTGGACACGGCCCACGCGCATCCGCCGCGATGGACATCTGGGGGCTTGGCCGTGGTGTTGCTTGTCGTGGTACACTCCTCGCATGATGTGACCGACCCGCACGAGGGACAAGGAATGGCGGCGACGCGCTAGTGTAACGTAGGCGGGCGCGGATGCTGTCGCCGTGCGGAGGAAACAGCCAGGAGGCTCGTATCTGATGCAAAGTCAAAGCGCTCTGCTCGGCGCTCGAGCGCGATTGAGGTCGCGGCCATGGCGCTATTTGTTCGACAGTACAGGCACGTCTTGAGGAGAAAAGGGAAGTCAGCACAAGTGGAAACCGAATCATGATGAGAAAGCCCAAAACAAAGAATCCAAAAAAATGGGTAGGGTCGACGCAGACTGGATACGGGTTGAAACGTTGAAGGTGAAGTAGTCTGAGAGTCGCGTTTGGCCAAAAGACTCAGCGAGTGGATACCACATGTACAGTAGACCACGATCGCAACGGAGAGAACGCGACGACAGGTAAATAGAAACTACTCACCATATACGATCCTCAGCGTAGACTGAAGGCCGTCCCATGGTCGGTCGAGGAAAGCGTACATTTTGAGACAAACTTCAAAGGGCGACAGAGGTTTTCGGAATTCAAACAACAGGGACCCAGAAATGTCATCCAGCGAAGGCCAGAGTTCAGAGTATGTATATGAACTGTATGAGTTGAGGAGTAGTGGAGTCGGATACCGCCAGTATCAGCAACAAAGTATGAGGCCGAGTGCTCTAGAGACATGAGAGCCGGCTGAG
Source organism: Mycena haematopus (assembly GCA_029281435.1). Taxonomy (NCBI): domain Eukaryota; kingdom Fungi; phylum Basidiomycota; class Agaricomycetes; order Agaricales; family Mycenaceae; genus Mycena; species Mycena haematopus. The sequence continues at coordinate 11,778 of JARJCV010000306.1, forward strand.
CGGCCGAAACACCAAAACAATCCGTTGCCAGCCGGTGAATGCGTTTTGAGGCGCCGCGATGAGGGAGGCTGGAGACGGGAGAAGGAAGGTGTACGGAGGGGACCCGGACGCATGGAAGGACAAGAGACGGGTCTGGAGGCAGTCTGACAAGACGAGGGATGGCGCAGAGTAGTCGGTGGGAGTGGCTATCTATGGCACCGGGGCTTGTGGCACCGGGATGAAGACGAGATGACTGAGGCACACGTATAAAGCGCACCATTTCGCCGGGATATGTCGACTTTCTGTGGGCGCTGAGCTGGGACTTCTCTTCACCTCCTCATCAAATCAAGATCTGCTGCTCCCTGAGGCCGCCGAGCCGCACTTTGGCCACGACGGCAGACATCGAGCGCACCCACTCCCCGGGTTCCCCGAACTCGCGCACGAACCTGCGGGAGGGCATCACCCGCACGAGCACCGCCGCATCTCGTATAGGTCCGCGCACCATCCCTCCATGATTCCTTCCTAACCAGCGCAAGTCGAGCGCAGACAGTGCGCGCGCACACGGAGGTCGACGTGCAGATCGTGCCGCCCTCGAGCGTGCGCGCATGCGCACCCACTACGATGGACATGTGCCGCGGTATTGTCTGCGGTGGTGCGCGTGCGTCGCGTACACCGCTCCTTGACACGCACGAATTGGGGGTACACAGCGCCTTCGGAGATATGTCGTGCTTCAGATCCACCCGAGAGGTCCATCCCGCAGGCATCCCCTTCACGTCAACGTACTTCTATCCGCGCCACAGTCCACACCAGTACGCTCCGCGCATGGTGTCATGCACCACGAGCAGCGTATAGACGTACGTCTTCTGGTCGAACTCCGGCAGGGTGCGTATGGAAATATTCCCCTAGCGACTCGAGCCCGTCAGGGATGCGCGATATGCTGCCGTCCACGCAAAAGTCGAGCCCGACCTGCAGTAGTATTGATATCGAGAATACAGATACGAAACGAGGCCGCCATTCGCCTGGACTTGGACCTGGAGCGCATTCGCGGCGGAGCACGACCGTGCATCTTCAGGTGCAGTACTTAGCGCTCGCGAGCGTCGTCCTTGTCAAAGTCAAAGTCGAGTACTGTACGGCCTGTGGTTGCTGTAAAACCCGTATCAGGAATCGAGATTACAAGAGAGGAAGGACGCAGATAGATACTCGCCTGGACCTAGAGAGCGTCCCATATCCACACGCACTCGCACGCAACACCCTGTTCTCGCACTACTTGCACGTCTTCGCACGTACATCGCCGGCGCGTTGCTTCGCGGATGCGGCCCACCGCCTCCAGGTATCTGGCCGCGTCGACGAACGTCTCCGTTAAACGACCCGTACAGACGTCGAGTGTCGAGGCCTCAAGACGGACGAGTCGACGGCCCTCTTGGCGAGCACGTGGCCGCTGGGTACGCCATCCGCGGCGGCAGCCATAAGCGGGATGGAGGGGGCGATCGGGAGCTGGAGTGTGATGCAGAAATGTTATCGAATAAGAGCTGGTCGCATGATTAATGGGATTAATTGTGGTTGGAGATAAAATCTCACTGTATATGTAGGCTTGATGAAGACTTTCGTTGCCGTCGCGGGTTTACCCAGAAGGTGGTTGGCGAGACGAGCTCGGCATCCGCACCCCTCGAGAACGTGGACGCGAATGAGAGGGATGTGAACGTGGAGGTCGAGGTGAACACAAGGTACAGCTGCACCGCACGAGGTGGAGAGAGGGTGCATGAGAGTAGGAGGTGTATGGGCTTGGGTATAGGAAAGCCGCTGCGACTGCGAGGGTAGTTTGCACGTGTCAGTCACGTGTTGGTTCGAGTCTTCAGTCATTTTTGAATTCCACCACCACCACCGTCATTGAACGACCATTTTCCAAATGGCCGACCCAAGGAAGTAAATCGACTTCTCTCGCATGTGCTTTCTTTACGCTAACCACCGCCAGAATCGAGATCTTCATGCAGGTTTGCACTATGGCGGCCAAAAATCTCCCTCTTGGGAGCCAGGCTATCATAATAGTCAGGAATGAAGCCGGCGACAATATTCAAATGTGCGCCTCGGTTTTTTGCGTCTATAATCTCAATTCCCATCTTGATTCGTGCAGCCGTGGCCATGAACTGGATATCACCGAGGCTATTCGGGATCTCATACGCCCGGTATTTGGAGATCCCAGTGAAAGTATGCCCGACGGAGGAGCGGGCGCTCAAGGTAGGCAGCCGAAGCTATCCCAGCTCACATTATCTGACCTGTCATCATAGATAACCCGTCTACTGAGATCCTTTCGAAAAGCGCCGATGACGACATTGACGATGACCTCGAGGACCAAGGAATCGACATCGACGATGAGCTGGAAGGACGGATACAACTGGAGGAAGATCCTGGCGATCTGTTACCTCTTGAAGACGCGCTTCACGATGAGCAGGCGCAAACCGAAGGGGAGGAAGAGCAAGACAGAGCTATCGACGGGGAGGACGAGCAGCAAACCGGAGAGCTCGACGGTCTCGGGTTTGATGAGGAGGGTCATGTGGACATTGCTGGGGAAGCTGAGAAGGAGAATGTTGACTCAGAGACAGGTGGAGAATTGAGTGAAAGCGAAGAACAGGTTGGAATGGAGTCGATGGCAGAGAATATCAGGTATGTCAGCCGCTACTAATGTGACCGTTTCAGATAGCTGAATCGCTTCCTCGGACACACCAGCGGGAAGTCCGACGTGAGTTTCTCGATAATGTGTGTGTTCTTCGTGCTGAATTTTAAATTTGAAGGAGATTTTGTATCGAAACGCGACCCTCGACACATATGGGCTCGCATTCAACACGCGATACAAAATCTTCATTTGTACCCCGGGAAGTTGCGGTTACGGTCTAGCCATCGACCAAATCCACACCCATCTCAGATCTCGTGAACTTAAAAAAGCTCTCGTCCAAACCGAAACTGGCGTATGGATAGAGGGCACGAAATCGCACGCCGCGCATATGACTCTCCGGGGCAAATCGGCCCGGACAATTGAGTGGGAATTGCTCGAAAGTCTGGTTGCCGACGAGGCGTCCGGCGTAACCAGCCTCGAAGACATCCCGACCACCCGCGGCAAAACCCCACAGGATTGGAAACCACAAGATTGGAAAGACCAAGCTGTTCCATTACCCGAGCAGATTGGACCGGTCCAAGGTCTGACAGTGTACAAAAAAGCGAAGGGCTGTAGGCACTGTGATTTTCGGGGACTCACAGAACGATTTATAGAACCGCACAGACGGAACACTTCCTGTGCTGGAGGACGTAATTCCAAGGTCGATGTAGAAGCCGTCCAGACTCTACTTTCAGAGCACAGTTGGCGCAGATTCTTCGACGTTCCTGGAGGAGGGTCTCCGAGTATTCCCCCAGCACCTCTTCCTAAACCATCAGAGCAGATACGAGACCGCAAGGAGGCCTTGATAGGCCCGGAACTTACTCGTCAATTGGCCAAGGATAAAGCAATACGCAAGAGTTCGATGTCACCGGCTTTTGCAGAAACCGGTATTGCGGCATTCTTAGAGTGCTTCGATAGGTCGCACATTCGCAAGCGTGCGCAGCTCCCACGACTATCCGGGAAACTCAGGCCCACCGTGAGGCGCCTTCATCGACTGAAGGTTTCGACGTTCCTCGCCGATATTCAGTTGGCAAAGGAGGCTCATCCTGCCGTCCTGAGTGCACTTACCGCAGGGGCAAGGTACATGTCTCCCGTGCTTCTCTAGGTGTTTACTCATGGCCGTCAGATCAAGAAACCCAGTCTCCCCCCACAAACCATTTACCGTCCCTGCAAACGTCGGACCGTACAGTCGCGTCGAAACTGAACTGCTCGCGATTATATTAAAGGAAGTGAGCAATCCGACAAAACCCTCCGCGCCGGGATCGAGGTGGTCCCAGCTTTTCACTCTAAATACAACGCAGAAGAAGTTGGCCTGCAAACTCAATAAAGAACTCGAGGCTACAACGTTCAATGAACATGCAGCGCAAGCCGTGTACCGAGATTTTCTCCAGGAATTATACTTCCCTTCGGCAACTACCCTCCAGGCTGCGTTACAGGCGTTCTCCTCTCCCCTTGCGGTTTTCTTCGCCATCGAATGCATCGGCGATGAGGATGGATTCGCCCCCGTATTCGGAATATCATGCATAGCCGCCAAGATCCAGTTTCTTATGAGGCTGCGCGGTCTCCGTTGTATGATGGACGCTCGGGACCCCAATGTGGATGCAACGACGTGGCTCCAGTCAGTTCCTATCCTGCCCGCATATTGTTGCGCTCACAGAGCTTTAGAACCACCGGCAAGACCTTTTGCGACAAATATCTCTCCGAAGATACGATGAACCCATTCTCAACCATCCGGTACTACATGCATGTCTTCACATCCGTCACTCTTCGGACTCCGCGGCCTTGGCTGATTCAATGGAAGGAGGAAAGAGCTCTGCTCATTGCCGGACACGAAGTGCGCATCGATGACTACTTCAGATTCCTGAAGCAAAAAATCGATGAGCTGGAGAAGTATGTTGAGGAGAAGGTCCTATTTGGAAGTACCCTCGATGATCTCGACATCAGTACTGATCTCGCTGGCCTGACGATGAAGTCAAAAAGCGGATTATTCACCAACGACAGCGATATCACATTGGATAATCCAGACTCCGATCGCTTCGTTGAATTTCTGTCTGCTGCATTGCATCTCGCTCCCGATGACTCTACAAGAGATGGAAATCAGATGGAGATAGACCCCGAGAAGGGCATCAAATGGCTGCAGCACATCAACGCTGCGTACTGCGAATTGCACCCGCTCACGCATACAACCCAGGGCCTTCCCGGAAGGTTTACCGAAGAAGGATTGTTTACTTTGGACAACATGGATGTGGAGATGGCCCACAACACGATCGGATTCAAGCCAACACACCTTAAAACTGGGGCTTTCAAGCACATCTTTCGGATGCTTCCGCAGCGGATTTCCAGGCTACTATATATTATGATCCGTGTCGTCAGGCCAGTCGAATTACTGGTCCTTCTCCAGCACGTCGTTCCAAAACGAAAACACGAAACAACCCTTCGACTTTACAGCAATCGCGTTTTTGCTACTATGGGACATGAAATGACCAGCACATTCCTGTCGAAAAATTTGGGCGGTTGGCTGAAAGGGGCGGAGGGAAGTCTCGGACTCGGCTTTCATATGGGTGGTCGGATGTATCGCCAGTTTGCCACGGCTCTCGACCGTAAGTACCTTGGCTCGCTTGAGGTGGATCCTCTTGCAACCGTTGGGGATCATCAGGCTGGACGAACAACGGCGGTATCACACAGACATTATGCGGTTGAGTGGAGGGTGGATGCAGGAATGGCCAGAGCCCTGTCAGTGCAGAAGTCCTTGGACTGGCACAAGATGATCGGTATTTAACTGGGGAATTCAAAGATCTCTAGATCTTAGGGCAGGGGAGAAAAGATCGAGGCCGCATTGTGGAGTAAAATCTTGCCGTTCGCGAAACAGAGCAGTTATTATCAAAATATATGCCTTCCGAATATCGTAGTCCCGGGTCATGGAGGAGACAACGGGCATCAATTCACAAGTCGATAGATAAAAAGTATACACGTGGTCCCGAAACGGCAGTCGCGAGCCGAAAACTCCAGCCATTTCGCACCAAGTAAGAAGGCAGCCACGAATCTCGTGAAGCCAACCCCTTCGAGGACCCACGAGTTCCGCCAGGCTTCCTCGAAGAGTGGGCGGCGGCTTTCGCAGCACGGTGACGCTCCTCATACCACCCTCTGCCCCCCGCTGCCGTACCCGCACCATCGCCTCCACACCCTCGCCCACGCCACACCGTTCTCGCTGCAACCGCCGCACGCCAACCTCAGCCCCCGCCGTCAAGCCCACCTGCCCGGAGCCGTCAACTTAGATACCAGCGCGAGTATATACAAGTTTCGTGGGAGTGGGACTCACCCAATCCCACTGATCACCGCCCAGTCGCACATTTCGGTACCAAACAGTGGGACTGATGTGGAACAGTTCTTCGCGTATGGGACTCCGGGAAGTGTGACTTAGTCCATTTTCAAGCGCGGGGGTCCGATCAGGGTACGCTCTTATTACATAATCTACGGAATCAGGACTCCGATCAGTGGCGGTGCGTCGCGTCGCGTCCGCTACTCGGGCGCGCCTCTCTCTCTTTCCTCCATCTCTGGACGCGTCTTCTTCTGGGATTCTTGTACTACTATCGATATATCCTCCTTTACACATGATACACGACGACTATGGCCCCCAGACTCCGCTCAGCGCTGGCAGGATGATCTTGGTCGCCAAACCATCAATCGCATCGTCAAGAAGGTCATTCCCGCGTGGACGGATGGACTGCGTCCCGTACAGATGGATCTCGTCGCGCCTATCCTTGATGGAGACGATGTTTTGTGCTGCACAGCGACTGGCGATGGGAAATCTGCAGCCTTCTCGGTGCCGATCTTGGTGTTGCAGGAATACAACGCGAATCCGGATCTATACCCACGAGGACTACGCACGCGGGTAGAATCAGCTGGAATGGTCATAACACCGACGAAAGGGCTCGCCAATAATGTCGTACGAGGCTAGAACGTTCATCTCACTGACAGAGTCATACCGTCTTTCTAGGTTCTTGAACTCAAGAAACTGGGAATCTCCGCCTTTGCGTACTGCCGAGAATCGCTAGCTGACGCTCGACGGAATGGTGTCAAGCTTACCGAGGAGATAATAGCCGGCAAATGGCAGGTAATATGCGTTGATCCGGAACACTTGCGCGACCCCGAGTGGCGTACCATTTCAGAATCGCCGGAGTTTCGCGCGCGGCTGCTCTATTTCTCAGTCGACGAAGCGCACTTGATAAACGAATGGGGCGCAGAATTCCGTCCCGACTTCAAGATGGTTGGTTTATTCTTTAGAGGCCGTCTTTCTAGCTCAACGTCGTTGGTCGCGCTTTCCGCCACCCTTGCACCCGGACCTCCAACCTCTTCTGTCTGCACATCACTCGGTCTCTTTGAGGGCAAATTCCATCTCATACGACGCAGCAACGAACGCCCCAACGTCCAATTCATAATGCAGACGCTCAACCACGGACTCGCTGGCTACGAATTCCCCGATCTGCTTCCTTTCCTCAATAGTGGACGCAAAATGGTGCTTCACTGTGCTACGCTCGACCTCGTCTTCCGTGTTTATGTCTATATTTGGCGTCTCCAGCCCGCTACTGCGGACAAATTTCGACGCGTTCGCATGTACCATAGCCTCTGCCCCCCCGACTATAACCAAGAAACAATTTCGCTCATTGACAACGACCCTTACTGCCTCATTATAATTGCCACGATCGCCTTCTCCAATGGAATCAATGCCAAAAACATTCTCGATAGCATTTCACTAGGATTTTCCAACACGCTCGACATTGTATGGCAAGAAAAGGGACGGTCTGGGAGAGAGCCTGAGAGTATCGCGCGGGGTATTGTACTTGTACAGTTGAGTTCTATTACAGCTGCGGTGAAGCAGCTGCATGGTTCGTTGGCAGCCTTTTATCCGCTGAATCTTACTAACCTTTTAAGTATAGGACAAACATTACCTGCCGAAACCCGTCAAAGCGCTAAACCGAAGAAGCCTTCGGCGCCAATGGAGACGGCCAAGGCGCTAATGCTCGTTGAGAAACACTGCTATTACGCCCTGATCAATAAACATTATGGCAACCCGCCTCTCGAAACGACGACCCTCGACTGTATTGCCGCTGATCGCCCATTACCCTGCTCTCTTTGCCTTCCTCGTTCCGACAAAGTCTTGACTTTCGCTCCATCGCCCTCTGCTATCCCATTCCCACCTCTGATTCCTCAGCAATCTAATACCAGCAGACTGTCCAGCACACCGTCACATCCCAGCTCGCGTCGAAAACTCAAATTAACCGCTAAAGAAAGGAAATTCGCCGGCACCGCTCTAAAAAAGTTTCGGAACACCCTCCGCGTCCAAGAACAGCTCGCAGGCCGGATTCAAGACATTCATCCCCACCACATTATTTCCCTCCTTTCCATTCCATCCCAGGTACGCTATCGCTGTTTTCCGTGTTCTTATTTTTTATTCTCAAAAATATTCTTAGCTATGCACGGTGGCCGTAGCACCGCGTCGTACCCTCGCAGTCAGAGACAAAGTGTTGGAGGCTCCGCGGGGGTCTCCCCGTGCTAAATACTTTGTAAAAATCGTTGCAATAGGCCTTAAAAATGAATATACACCGGAGAAAAAATGGTTTCAAGGCTCCACGCAGTGGAGCCTTATGTAAAGCGGTCGCACAATATAGTGGGCCTTAGCGGTGAGCGCTGTGGTGTCTGTGCCGTGCCAAATTGATTAAATATACAGCATAAGGTGAAAAAAAACAAATAAACTGCATAAAAACCTCGAATATTCTGAATAATATATCTCATCAGGTAAGCAAAGAGGGTGTGGTTGAACACTGTTTTCCCCAGCACCAAATGTGGCTGGAAACACGCTTTGCTCCATCTCTGACATGTGCATCGCGTTCACACGTGATGGGAAATGGCCACGTGATGTTAGAGTCGCTATCCTCAACAACTTACTGTCAATTTCCTCATCCTCTGACCTCAACTCCATCCTCACGTCATGGCCCCATCGTAACGTCCACAGCAATTCATTATTTCACGCTATTGACAACGTAAAAACTGAAATTAACCAGGAGCGCAAGCACGCTCGTGAAGAGCGAAATAGAAAAGCCCGCGAGAAGCGGCAGGCGAAGAAACGCAAGGCAGTCGACGAAGAACAAAGCGAAACGGACAACGAACCCGAATCTGACATCGAGCCTGCGCACGAGCCCCACAACGACACTGATTTACCTCGCGCCGCCGACTCGGACGATTTACCAGCTACGCTGCTACCCGTATTGACCGAGCCTCGTGCCAGGAAGAGGCAGGCATTGGAAACTGTCACCAACACATCCACCCGCCGGCCTCGAGCCCCAGTACAGAAGGCTGCCGATGTTAGCATGGAATACGGGCCTCGGTATCGTCCTCGAGGAGCAAGGAAACAAAGAGTATCATGATTGTATGTTTGATTACAACTCCTCTTCTCCATAATCAATATCAGAGTTCGCTGCTTCGATTTCCTCTTCCTCGATCTCCTTGTCGTCGCCTTCTTTCACCAAATCGTCCTCCTCGGTCTCTTCTTCGTCGTTATGCTGCAAACTACCTTGTTCATCGACATACATGGCAGCAAATGAGCCACTCGACCGAGGAAGATCGGACATGTCAACTCCATCGTTTTCAGGCTCATTGGGGTCGGGGGAGCTGAGTACGGAATCCAAGGACGAGGTACTAGTATTACTGCAGGTTGAGGATGGAGACTCCGAACGAGAACTCGAGCCTTCGCTACTAGAGAAGCTCGGAGCGGGTGAGGGCGCCCGAATGGAGTTGGCGTTATCAGAGGCAAGCGAGTCTGAGTCGGGAATTGGCTCTGCCCCGCCCTACGATTGATAGCGTCGAAAAAATCCCCGAGACACGTTGTGCTTGAAATAAAATCAGCCAACTTGCCCTTGTCCAACTGCAGACAACCACGAGAGAACTGGTTCACCGCAGCATGGCCCATGGATCTTCCCTCGCGGAACAGATGAACTTCTTCCTCTTTGAACAGGGCAAGAAGAAGGTGCAATTCGCTGCGCTGATGCGGTGATGTGTGGGTTTTGCTCCGACGCTCCAGACTAAAGGCCGTCTCGATTTCTTCTTTGAAGCGAAGAAAATGCTCGACATTAGGGGAGATTGTCTGGCGGAAAAATGGATCATCGAACTCGCCGCCATGCCTCCGGGACATGTCCTGCAACCAGCGATTATAGTGCTCTTGATGGAGATCCCCAGGTAAATATTTTCCGAGCTCCTTCTTCACCCTCACGAGCCAATTGTCGAGGATGGCATCAGATAATCCCGGCGATGACTCGTAGCGGAGGAGGCAATACACCTCCAGCAGGTATTTCATATAATTTTGATGCGATGAACCGGCGAACTTGAAAATCCATATCTAAATGAACGATCAGGTCTGATTACTCATAATTTATGTTGAACCCGACCTTCATTATTTCCCACACGCGGCCAATATCACCTTCCGGAACCGCCCACGCCATTTCGATCCACCATCCAAATTCAAGCAAGAAAACCTGGCTATTTCGAAGAACACGGTCACCAGTGAATCCGGGACGCTCTTGATGCAATTTCGGAGCCGCCGTGGACTCCTTTCCGGTTTCAGGCATCTCCGAGTCGACACTCTCCCCAGTTTCTCTGGAAATTACACCAGAGCCCCCACGCGCGACCCATGGGCTTCCCGTCGGCACTCTGTTCATATTATCAGCGCTGGTCGCTTCCGAGGCGCGCAAAGAGTTTTGAAATGCCGCATGTGATGCGTAGCGACCAACTAAAGTCGTTGCGTCGTTGAGAATCGTCTCAAGGTTCGGGAGTCGATCAGCCTTCTCCAAGTGGATGAAATAGTTTTTCAGGTCGTCCGTATGATAGAAAACTCTGAGTCAGATAAATGAACATATGGTAGGGAATGAAATATGTCAAACGTACCTCCAGCAATCCAGAACATGCGCTGTCCAAATCAGAGTCAAGTTGCGAGATCAGTCGCACCAGTGTGCCAAATTTCTAGGGTGGCGATTTGATTTTTGAAGTTACCGATCGGCGCTGTGTACCGCGTTAGACGTAGGATCTGCGCGTATGATGCACCGTCGCCACGGATCCAGGAGAGGGAATCCGGATTCTTCTCAACATCAACACCGATTTGATTGTCGAAATCGGTGACTGCACGCATCATTCCTTGCGATGAGGTCTCCTGCTCGGAGTTGAGCATCAGCGCCTGAAACTGTGTAGGAGGCTGATCATCGGGCCTCCGCCTCTTCGCGATGGGAGCAGCACGAAACAAAGCCACGATCTCTTGGCGACGAGGTTCGAGCTGCGGAACGAAGTCTGCGAGAACGCGCGCCCAGTGAAGTCGTTTGACGCGCAGTTTATGATCCCAGTCGATATCATCGAAAAGAGATTGGACGGTCATCGTCTTGCGCTCATTGCGTGCCACGCGGGAGTAGTGGTCTTGTGCACTGAATGCACCGGGCGCGCAGCGCTGTAATTTAACTTTGGTGCCAGCCGTCCCCACCTTGAGTCTACTCTGGCGGCCCAGTCCTTGTTCGTACAACCTATCATATTCTTGCACGTTGTCGAGAAGGAGACAGTGTTCGGTTTCGCCACGATTATTTGCGTCTTCGGTCTCGGCGCGCATCTGTTTCAAGTCGGCGGCTGTCATCGATTTCAACGCAATTCGAGCAGTAGTGTCGGCAACTGTGTTGCCAAACCGACAGTACACGCGTTTGACGTCGACGTGAGACTTGCATACGAAGTGCCAGATGCCGAGTAACATGGCCATGTCGCCGTTAGCGTAATGATTTCGGGAGATGATGAAGGAGGATATAGCAGCAACTTGAATCTATGATATGTTCATTAGATATCAACGAGTTTGCAATTCATCGCTTACCATGGGATATGGGCGTCGTTTGCGTTCAATGAAGACACCTTTTTCCATCGGCGCAGCCATATGTTGCGTAAGAAACATCGGTAGGCTTAGTTTCGTCAAATACTTCTGCGCCAGAGCATTGATACTGAAATTTCGGAAGTCGCGCCAAGTAACAACATGTGCGGCAGCCTTTCTGCGCCCATTTCAAGTACTTTATAAGCCTTTCTTAAGTAGTAGGTGGTCCGACCGAAATACTATTTAAGTTGTAGCCTACTACTCAAGTTGTATCAAAGTAGCTAACAACTGTATGAAATACTTCTACAATAGCAAAAAAAAACTTGAGTCCGTGAAGCCCAGTCCCCAGAACTTGAGTGCCGACACTTGAATGCCTTGTCCTCGAGTGCCACCAAACTTCGATCCTGTACGACTTAGGTGCTATACAAAGAACTTGAGTTCTAGGTCAAACAAAAAAAAGTGAGCAAATTCACCGTTTCTGGCGCTTCCGCGGCCCACCGCCTGCCATGTCATCCAACGAGCGCTTTCGTGCTTCGCCTGCCTTCCCCCTTCCCCCTCTGAGGCGGCGTGTCGGGGCGTGGCGTGTCGGGACGAGGACGTGGCGTGTCAGGACGAGGGGTGTCGGGAGGACGAGGTGTGTCGGCACGTGGGGTGTCGGGACGCGGCATGTCGGGACGCGGCGTGTTGGGACGCGGCGTGTTGGGACGCGGCGTGTCGGGACGCGGCGTGTCGGGACAAGGGGTGTCGGGACGAGGTCGCGGCGTGTCGGGATCAGGTCGCGGTGTGTCGGCGCGTGGAGTGTCGGCACGGTCGGGAGGAGGCGTGTCGGGAGAGGCGTGTTGGGACGAGGAGGCACCTTCCGGAACAATCCCGTAGTTCCGGGGCCAGCCACCGATGCGAGCGTCGTTGTCGCAGTAGCAAGTTCGAGGCTGGTAGACAGACTGATGGGTCGGAAGTCCGGGATATGGGGTCCAAGGGTGAAGCAGAAAGTATCAGAAAGTCCCGAGAAATGTTGTGTAGGCGTGGAATGGAAAAAGGGTGTCAATATGGGATTTTGCCGTGCAGGCGTGGGGTACGGTTCTGGCTCGATAAGACTCGGTATAGGGGGTAATCTGGAGCTCGGGTGAATTGTCTTCACTGGCGACGTGCTCGCGGTGGAGCGCTCGGTTCACTGGTCGCGGCGGCGATGGTGGTTCGTGGGTAAGAAGGTGATATTTTGACATGTGTACGTACAAAACAAATAAGTGGTCCGGAGACCAATGGAATGTAGAGTACCTAGAGGGATATACAGTAAAGGGGAAGCGACGAGCGGTCCAACCCACCCTTCCACATCGTAGTGAACTCGTACCACTGGCCAACCGACAAGTTGCCCAAGCCCGTTGCAGGGAACTTGAGTGGGAACCGCGCGGCGTCGTAATACCGGTCAGGCTCAGTGGCCATTGCTGCCCATGGTACTTCTTCAGGCCCGAACACTGATTCTGTGGGTGTCCAGGGGGTTAATTAAAATAGCCTTTCCGGTCATTGAAACAACGTACGATATGAGTCTACTAGAAACTCGGTGACCGTCTGCGCCAGGCGTTTCGGGGCGACATCGTCCAGGGCCTCAGGGCTGAGGGGGAATACCAGTGGCGACACTGAATCTTGACGGGTGGCATCATAGTCTAGCGGGACAAATCAGACTCAATAGCTGTTTAAAATTTCATCTCCTACCTCGAAGAGGCTTTTCAGCCCACTGAAGCATGCTGTTGACGTTGTCTTTCACGAGTTGGGTGTACTGTTTGTCAAATTCCTGGGCAATATGGATGCCGTCGGGCACGGTCTCGGCCCTGCTTCAACTGTCAGTGTTGCGGCAGCAATGAAGATAAAACTGACCACTCGAAATTCACCTTCCCCTCGTCGGTGAGCCAAGCCATCAGCATCGTCGCCACGAAAGGGCGGAACCTGCCACTGGCATGGACACGATCGACCATGTTCTTGAAGCCGTCTACCACGAGCGCTTGACGTCTGACTACGATCAATCGCAAGACAGGTTATTTTATCAAGAACTTACTCAGACCAGTCAACACCCTCCTCGCTCGTCGCCCCAGTCTCCCATGAGGCTTGATCCTCTTTCGCCCACAGCATCCGCTCTGCCTTGCGAAACTTGCCACCTGCATTGGTGGCGCCTGGTAAATTCTTCGAAAATTCGTGAATAACGTCGTGGCGCTCTTCGCGGAATTTGTCGCGACCGGTGTAGGCGACGAGGCCAAAGAGCTTCGCCATTGCGGTGGTATCGGCAGGTGATTCCCCAGCCTTGTCCCTCTTTGTCGTCGTCGTCGTCTTCGCATTCTGTTTCGCTTTTTCAGCCGACCGCTTGTTACTGAGAACTTTCTGAATTGCCTGGGATATCAAGCAAGTGTCAAAAGCGCGCTCAGGAACAAGCAAACCCAAAAAAAACCCACCAGTCGCCAACCCGTCTTGGTGTATCCGCGGAGGAGAGCCACGCGCCCATTCTCATCTGACTCCTCGTCGCTGTCGTCGTCGTCGTCCCTGGCCTTGGAGTTTTTCTTGCCGCGCTGTTCCTGTTTCCAGCCGGCAATGAGCGCGGGGAGGCCAGCTTCCTCCGTTGCTTCGGAAGCTGCATTCTCAGGCCGTGCTGTATGCTGGAATGCTTTCGCCTTGAATGCTTCGTCCTTCACCTGGTCGTAAAACTCGGCTGCTGCCTTTCTCCCCAGACCGGGAAGATCGACATCGCGGACCCCGACGTCGAGGATCCAGCTCCGCTGGTATTCATTGAGCTTGGGCACGGCGGTCTCCTCGCCTTTGGTGGTGGCAACGAGGCTGAGTTTGGGGAATGGCATGATGTCGGGAACTGTGTTCGCGTCGTAGGGCTTGAACATCTCTTTCGGTTTTGGCTGTTTCGCGCGCGTCATCGTTACAGTAGTCGGTGGTGGGATGCGAAATGCGAAGTCTATAATGCGGTCGATTGGGAGTGAAGACAAGAGGCAGGGAAATTACCAAGTCAATTCCAAACCAAAGCTCGCGCAAGACCAAAGCGCGCCATTGTCTTCACAATTTTGGAGATCCTGGTTCGAAAAGGAAACCCTAGCCACATTGTGGTTTCGCAAACTTCATATTGTTTCGCAGATCTGGAGATCCTGGGAGGGATTATTTGAGTGGTGCCGATTCAAGTCCCCAAACACTTACTCGAAAAGGTAAGAAAAAGCGAGGGAAATAATTCAATTGCTCCGAGAACAACTCAAGGAGGTGGCACGAAAGTCAAGAACAATAGAGCTGGCTGTGGGCTATATAAGTAGGCCGACCACCCTCACTCCAACCCCAGAGAAACGCCCACTTTTCCCTCCATTCACCATGACCCGTATGACCGCACAAGAAGTTCGCCGTCTATTTGGCTCGCTGAATCGACCCGACTACAGAAAGAACGTTCGCCACCGCGCGCTCCTACGCAAGGCACTCGAGCTATTTCGCCCTGAAGAACTCCAAGCTGTTTTCGGGCAGCCCACTCGATTAACAGTCGTGATGGGGACTCCAAGGACCGTCGACGAGATCGGACAAATCAAGTCCCAGTATGTGCGTACCTTTCATGCAAAAGTCGTAGTCGACCACTGACTGACACACCCCCAGCTGCGAAATGGTCGCCTTGTCACGCTCGAAACCGACCCGCCGGCCTCGGAGGCGCGCAACCATCTGCACCAATATCTCAACGCGTACGACGCGTACTTCATGAAGCTTGGCGATGATTACAGGATCCGCAATCCGGGCGTGCGGCCATTTCTGCAAATGGCTGAACAGGCGTGGCACGATTGGGTCGTCCCATACCTAGGGAGACCACGTCCGGATTGGGCTTTACAGCCACTCCCTGGGCTTTGGCCCGTACGAGTCGCGTTGTCCGCGTCGTTGCCTCCTGCACCACACGTTCGACTTTGGCCGGCGCGCGTCGCGTTGCTTCCACGTGTCCAACCTCCTCGCGTCCAACCTCCAACACCCACTCGCGTCCCGCTTCCAGCACGCGTCGTAGCCCCACAACACCGCGTAGGGGATTAGGCCTTGCCACGCCACCGCCCAGCTCTCCCGCTCTCGTCCCAGGTAGTTCGCGCCTGGATCCCATTGACATCGCCGATGACACCTCCGACGATGAGATCGAGGACATCTCTGACGACGAGACCGAGGCCGTGCGCCAGCCCCGGAAGAGGAAGTTCCTCGGGATCGTTGACATCTCCGACGACGAGGAAGATGTTGAGAACCCGAGGAGGAGGCTCCGGTTCTTGGGCGTGGTTGACTTGACGAATTGACGTAGTTAGCGGTCGACTTGACGAATTGATAGTAGTTAGTAGTGTTCGAGAGAATGTAGAAAATTAAATGAATACCTTATGCGTTACATCCTGTACTGCACGAGCGGCTCTCCACCCCCGCCGCTAAAGCACCGGCCGTAAATCCTAGCCACCTCAGCACAATGCAACCATTTGAAATACAAGTTGATGTGCATGTAAAGTAAGTAAAATTGAATGAATCACCTTATGATTTACCCCTTGGAACTGGTCTACTGCTCGAACGCACGGACGCCGACATGAAGTCTGGCGAGGCTGACATGAAGTCTAGCCTCATTGAGGCGGCCGACATGAAGTCTAGCCTGTCGTATATTGTTGGGTATCGGTTCGCTCGCTGGTCATTGTCGTTGGTCGTTGTACAGCGGTCGTTGGTCGCGGCGGCGTCGTGGAGGTAAGTGAGAGTGAAGTGATGCGATCAGCACTGCCACAGCCCAGCATCACTTGCCAAGTCCCTCGACGCGCTCACTGTCCACCCACCAACCTCTCCTCCCTCATCACCACCACTTGCATCCCGTCCAGACTTCACGTCGGAACTCTCACCTTGATCCAGACTTCACGTCGGATCTTGGACCTAGACTTCACGTCAGGTCGTCCCGACTCGTCCGTGCCAAGTCCGTGCGCACCTCCCTCCCGTGGCCCGCAAACATGGCGATAGATTTATTGAGGCACCGGGATCCGCGTACCTCGTTGGGGCCCTTCGACGGCAAGGTCGCTGCCTTGGCTCATATCGGCGCCGAGCACTATTTTATCACCACCCATGCCGACTACGTGCCCGCCCTTCCCTCTCTCGAGGTACCTCACGCGCTGTTTCTGCGCTCCGACATGCGCTATGGAACCGACGACCCCACCCTCTGGCCTCAGAAATGGACGGCCAATTACTGCCATCTGGCCGCAATTGCAAAACGAGGGTCGCGCCTCGACATCGCCGTTATGTGGTGGGATCCCTTGCGATCGGACTTTATCGTGGGCAGCACCATCATGCAAGGGCTTGGCCGCCTCAAAAGTTCACAGACCTCCAAGTTTCTGCCGCCGATCAACGACCTCGTCGACCGGTGCACAAAACTTCGGAGGACATCCGCCACTCCCATCTCCCCCCTCTTTGGACAGTTGATCAACAACATACTCTTGTGGATGGAGCAGCTGCAGACTCTCCCCACCACGTACCCCAAAATGGTCTTTGCCGTGACCTCTCTGCAACGTGCGTTCCTTGAGCTCGATGCGCTCTACGAATACATGACGAAGTACAAACCTCGTATGGACGATTACCTGCACTCCATTCCGCGAGACACGCCTGTCGCGCACTGCATTGGCGCGTTCACACTAGTTCCTTCCGTCGCGCAGCAGCTTTGGGTGGCGCGTCTCCCATTCTGGTTTATGCGACCAACCCACGTCTTCGACGAGGTTAATGTCTTGGCCGTGGTCTCGCTCCTGCACCCAATATTCCTTGCCCCGGACGTACCCGGTGATGACACGCCACCCATAGTGTATAGCGGCAACAGCACCACAGAGAAAATAGCCGTGATTTCTCGCGCAGCCGCGACGACTCCGTGGTATCGTGACCCCTACGAAATCATGAATATCTGTTCGGTGTCTCCTCCTCCCGTCGCAAGCGGTTCCAATGCGGTCGCAAGCACCTCCGGCCGCACGTCGTCAGCACCTCTAGCACAGTCTCGCGGTCCCAGAAACAGCAGCGTTCCAAGCCTTGTATGTGTCATTTAGAAACACGCTGCCGAAAACTAACGTGTGCAGATCCCTCCAAGAAACCTGCTAAGACAGCAGCGAACAAAGGCACCACCGCCCCCGTACAGACTGAGCGCGATAAATTCAGCGCGCTAGCGGTGCCAGGGATGCCGCCATCCATTGCGCCCTGGGCCGACGCACTGAGCAAAGTGGATCGATCAGTACCGCCGCTCCCTTCCCATGCTGAACGCTACGTCCTCCCTGAACCCGCCTTGCTCGTGAACTCGTCACCCGAACGATGCCGCAAGTTCCTGACCCACTGGACCCTGCTTTGCGATGGGTTCATGTATATGCTGAGCTCTGGAGAACCGCAGCTCCTGAGCGGGCAGGAATGGCGCGATATATTGGAAGGCCTATTGACGAAGCGTGGTCACACCGGCTCCCGAACCAACCAGCGGAGCATCGCACTTGAGGATCACATACGGCCAGCTTTGGAAGCATCGAATGTCACCAGCATCAACGGCTTCCCTGTGCCCCTTGCCTCCTTATCCGACTTCAGCTTAGAGAAGACTCACGAGATCGTATGGCAAGTGGCTGAAATGAATTTTCGCTTCGAATTCGCTGCCCTCGACAGACGGCGTCTAAGAAAGATCGGGTCGACCAAGTGAAGTATTGTTTTGCCGGCGGTATGTTATTGGGTGCACCATTGGAGCTGAGCAAGTGCGGTTGGGCAGCGACCGCGATCGAAGAGCGCCATCGGTACGTCTTGAGAACTGCCACTCTCATGCTCGACTGGACGACAACGTCCCCTCACCCCAATATCATCGGCCACGTTAGCGTAAGGAGGACTGGTCCTCTTCGGCCATGCAGGATTTGGAGGCGGCTGTCTGCCGCTACTACACCAAGCTTTCTGGGAGTATTTCGGCCGTGCTGCCGTGGTTCCTCTGCGCCTGGACCATGATATCGAAAAAGAAGAGGGTCAATTGTAGTATAAATTGGGACCATCGTAGTATATATAAATTTCTTGACTAAATGCAGTACATCTACTCCCCTAACTAATGTACCAATAACGACTCCAATAAAATTGATAACGACGCTTTTCGTGGAATAACGGCGTGTGGCCCAAAGCCATGGGCGGATCAAAAGACCGATCACGTCAAATCAATGATTACATGCAAACACCTCTCGTCTTCATCCACCACCTCCGTCTCCTGGCCCTCCTGCTCACCATCCCAACGACCCGAGGACCGAGGCGGCGACGTGCTTGGGTGTGCTGGACTTCATGTCGGCCACCACAATGAGGCTAGACTTCATGTCGGCCTCGCTAGACTTCATGTCGGCAACCGTGTTCTTGCGCGTACATGCCGTTGTGGCTTACTGGAACGGTCGGTCTCTTGACTTACTTTACCTACATACCCATTGACTTGTATTTCTTTTGTCAGTTGAGAATCAAACGGCGCTGTGTTAACCTGAGAAGGAAAGCGCGCTTTGTCACAAAGAACTGACCTTAGAGCTAATATTCATCGGTCTTTGCAGTTTATTTGGGCTCTTCGCTCCCCGCAAGTATGAGGCGCGTCGGACCCAAAAACGCTAGCCATCACAGCACATCGCTGCTTGCCACCAGCGTGCCAACTTACAAAATAACGTTTCACTCCGGTGCGGCCATTCCCCCATCGTCCAGACACAGGCTGATGTGCTTTCAGAATCTGATCCCAGATCTGCAGAGCACTACGTTGGAGACCCGACACGGCCTCCACGGCGACCCACCTTCTCGGCCACCCCATTGCCACCGGCCGATTTCTCAGACCCCACATCACTACCGTTCCTGGACACCACTATCCCGGATGAAGAGGATACCAGTCCCGCACCCGCGTATGAAACGACGGAGCCGTGTGATGTGAACGGTCCCAAGAAACGACAGGTATGTCGAGTTTAGCCTCGCTTTCGTTTGACGTCCAAAAGCTGAATTCCCGTGCAGACTTTGACCCACATGGATGAACTCAAGGCGGAGGAGAGGACGTTCCTGCAGACTCTACTCTCCCTCCACCACAACTCCCTCCTACTCACTGCCTGCTGTTGCGGCGTCGACAAACGACTACGGAAGGTTGGATGTTCGGACTGCCTCCAAGCCGAACTGCTGTGTCCTCAGTGCTGGCTGGACAAGCACCGGACGATGCCCACGCATTGGGCCTTAGTTTGGAACGCAACGGAATTTTTCTTCGAGAAACATGACTTCTCTCAAGTCATAAAGAACGCAGTCGTGGCGCTGGGCCACTATGGCGAGCGGTGTCCGGAGGGAGATCTGGGCCGGAGCTTTACTCTGGTGGATTCCAATGGCATTCACGCCACCGCTATCTCGTTCTGCCGGTGCCGGACTCCCGATGGGCAGCGTGGTGCACCCGAGTTTCAACAATTATTGCGGGCGGGAATTTTTCCGGGCAGCGTGAAGGAACCGAAGACCGGCTATACCCTGGGGCTGCTCGAATACTACCGTCAGGATCACAACCAAGGGAAGGGCTCGGCCTACAATTTCGTCCACGTACTTCAGCAAATGGCAGATCCATTCTTTGCAGGTGCAGTGCCGGTGAGTCGGGCATGGGCATGGACGGACGAGGCACTAAAACGACCTTAGGATATCTACAAGAACTTCTTGGCGATCACCCAATTCTACCAACATCTCGACATTATCATGCAACGCGGGCATGCGCACGGTCTCGATGTCCCTCTCCCTCGCGAAACTAACCGCCCGTACCCAAATCGGCCGCCAGAATTTCTTGGTGTTCAATGCGCGGCATGTCCTGAAAGAGGCGTGAATATGCCCTTAATCGTCACTGTTCCTAAATATCTTCGGTGAGTTTCAGGTATTACCTTGGCTCCGACGATACTAATCAAATAAATACTAGGCACCTCGTCTCACAACATCTAACGCTGGACGGGAATTTCAAAGCAAATCTATTTTACAAACGCGACGACGGCAGCGACGTAGCCCTGACGGATGGCAAGATGTATTTTCCAGTACAAACAGAGTTCGAAGAGATCGCGAAATCATATGTAGTCCGACCGGAAGACACCGTATGTGACTGACTGTGCATGCCATCACTTCTTACCACTGACGACTAACCCCAGGAAGTGCCGTGTAAGGCGCATATTGGGTCTATTCGCCACCAGGGACTACCGAAGTACGGAAATACGGCTGTGAGCGGCGTCATTGCCTGCGCGTGTGATCATACCGTCGTGGGTTCCATGATTGATATGTTGAAGGGTGAAGCGTAAGTGAAGTCCTTTCCCCTGGGTGATGAAATTAGCCGCTGATTTCTTGGTAAAGATTTGTGCTTGGTACTTATGCGCAACCGAGTATTTGCGGCATTACAACTCACCTCCGCAGCCGGCAGAGAGTACGACGGACAGGGTGATCAGCTACGACAGTTCCTTCGTGGTGAATATGTTACGACGAGCAAGGACCTTTTCCCAGAGGAGATCTGGCTGCACAAACTGCTTGCAGAGGTGGAAGGGCAGATCCCAGCCGATCACATTCCCATGCCGGTCCGTGGTGTCAAGCGTTCTGGCAGGCGGTGTACTTTGGCTGCAGAGCGCACTTCCACGGGGAGACGGCGGAGATGGTTTGGGCGTTCCTTAATCCGTTGGGATCTTCAACTCGCCAAATGACGGGGGCTGCGCGACACGATACGATGAACTTTGTAATGGACGCCTGGAATACCTTGAAGCTGCTGCGTCAAGGTATGGGTTCGTCCAGGATGATTCGGTGATATTGCTGGCTGGGTATGTTTGGCAGCACAACTTCTCGCCGACGAGCGACTGAATGCGCTTCGACTCTTCGAGCTTCATATGGCTGTTGTAGAGGATCTCAGCCGGCAACATGCCGCCGAAGTCGTGGAGTGGTCCCGACGATCGCGAGTCGCCGAGATTAAGAAGAACGGCGATGTTAAAAGTGTCTATCAGCACGAATCGACGACAGGTGCGTTTCTCCAGCTGATATGTATTTGAGGCTGAAGACGGCTAGTCCTTACGATCGAGAATGTGCTGGCATCCATGGTGGCCGCAGAACGAGCACAAATGGCACGACAAGAGGATGAGAACCGTGAGGCGAGGACTCCGGTGGCGCAGTGGATTCGTGATGGGATGGGGATCGAGCGGCAACAGTAAGTGCTCTGGACTGGTGTAGGCATGCAGCGAGTGTGCTAATGAGGTTTCTCAGAACCCTTGTGGTCGCTCTGCTGAAAAGCCACCGGGATCATCCCTTGCAGGACACTTGGGCGACCATCACCAAACTCCGCGACTCCTTGAATGTCGATCTCAAGAAGCTGAGGGAACAACAGCGGCGGATATACCCGCGTCTGAAACTCAGCGCACTCGACGTCGATGAACCAGAATTGACCGCGGTCCAGCTCCCGTCGTATCAGATGAAGCATGGCCAGCGGGCTGCGAGCGACGAGGAATCGGCACTACGGGAGGCAGAGGTGAAGCTGTGATGTACTGAAGCCGCCAACGGCATCCTCGCAGTCCGAGCGGCCTCTCTGGCGTTGTCCGCCACGAAGAAGGCGAGGGAGCAGGATTGCCGGGGGCAGGCGGGAACCACGCGTTCCCAGCGGAACATTGAAAAGGCGCAGCAGATGAAAACGTTCGAGATCACCATGTACAATAGGTCGTGGAATGCCCTCATCTGGCTGGAACATATGGCGAAGGACGCTGTCGAGCCCTTTCCGCCGCTAACGGAACGGGACACGTCAAGGAAGGAAACACATTTACGCCGTGCGAAGGGGGACTCGCGTCTATTCGACGGCACGGCGTGGTCCATGCAGAGTGGGCCGACGAAGATATCGCCCGGGGCAGTGGTGAAGACGGTACTCCCTTTCGACGCCTCGCTTGACGGCGGCAACGAGCCACAGATGTTGGTGGGTACCCAGACGCTGAAGCGGAAAAGTGCGCGAGTTTCACCACGGTGTGAGCTGCATTGACATTTTCGTAGATCGCAGCACAGTGAAGTCCCCGCGCAAATCGAAGCATCTCAGGGAGAACACGGTCGTAGAGTCGTCCTCCGAGACAGAACACGACGAGTCAGAGAAGCCGACGTCTCATTCCAAGAAGCCATCGCGGCGGACGAAGGGCACGACAACGAAGAAACAGAAGAAAGAGGGGTGGATATGGCTAGATAGCATGACGACCGGTGGGGAGAAACTGGGAGATGAGAAGTTGGCAGCGTACAAGGAAGAGAGTAAGGGCCTCAGATATATGGCTTATCGGCTGCACTGACACGTTGCCAGGTGATCGAGTGCAGTGGTTCCGCGCCGAGGCGGAGATGTACCGCTGGTTGGAGCAGTACGAGCGGAAGCATGCGGAGCTGTTCCGCGTCATCGAGCGCTTCAGGCGCGATAGCGTGGTGTGGGCGGGACTGGCGGAGAAGGAGGGCAGTGGGGGCTTGAACGGCACGGTGGTCTTTGCTCGGATGCAGGCCGCCATGTACGGGCGGCTGGAGCACAGCGCAAAGGAGATCTACAAGGATGTTAAGGCGGGTGCCCATGCCGATTGGGTTCGCGTGGCAACGTTCGATGAACTCGTTGTGAAGATTGACGGATGGCGTGACGTGGTCTTCAGTTGGATGGACGATATGGTGAGTTCAAACAGTATCATATGTATTGTGTTGATTTTCGTATTAGGACATATATCAGGCGTACAAGGATTTCGTACCTAAGCCGTATAAGGATTTCTTCCCTAACGCTAGCTAGTGATCCATCGCGGGTCTGTAATTTGATTATTTCTTAATTTCTGACTTTCGTCTCCAGCGCCCGGGGCGCTTGTTTCTATTTTGCTGTGTCTTGCATGCCTCCGCCGTCCGCCTTCTCCGCCGTCCCCACCTGAGCGCCCGCAGTGCTTCCTATTTGTTGTCTCTTGCATGTCACCAGCCTCACTCTACCTCTCATCTCTCTTTGGCGCGCCTTGTGTCTTTTCCGCGCAACTCGACCTTCTTCTCTGCCCCACTTGCGTCTCCTGCGCCCACCTTCGTCTCTACCGCCCGCCGCCTCCGTCTAGCCATGCCCGCCACCTCGTACGCCCCGTCTGCGGCCGCGGCTAACTAGAGCTCAGCCTTTCCAGCCACACCCCCCAGCATTACGAGGCGAAGCTGACACGCTTCGAGAAGCGCCGCCCAACGTACAAGAACGAGGGGGCAGGCAGTGTCTACTGCGTCGCCCGTGTGAGCAACGCTGCCGCCGCGCAGTTCCACAAGACCCGCCGCGATGATCCCGCTAAGGCCGCCCGAGCGCTCCTGCACGCGCTGGATTTGAAGTTCGGGCACACAAAGCGGATGCCTGCCCGCCGGTCCGAGTATCAGAAGTGCGACGAGGGCCAGACACACATCTGGGTGTGTGAGTACCGCGTGCAGCGGCGTTGTTACTGCGGTGAGTGGCGGGCTTCGTCTTTTCCTTGGTGCTTCCACTGATTCAGTTTGTAGAACGCTACCTCCACCTCCATCTATTGCGAGCAGGCGGCATTCGAGTGGTGTGTGTGTGCCCCGGTTGCGCCGTATGGCACCGCGAATTCATGACCATGCCGTCGATTACCGGCTTTCGCGACGCCGACGCGACGATGAAGACTGTTCTTGGGGCGATGGGCGAGGGGATGAATAGAGTGTTCTTTGATGCGCCCGACGACGATGATCTCAAGGCCATTTACGACGCAATTTTGGCGTCCTAATTCGTTGCATGTTTCTATATTTTTGGTACATAAATACTACCCAGTGTAACTCAAGTACTAATGATTCAAGAAGTAGGACTCAAGATGTAGTACGGACTCGAGTGGTGGTGTGACTGGAGTGGTAGTGCGACTCGAGGAGGATGTCACTTAAGTTTTGTGGTGGCACGCGGGGGAGGCACCTGGGGCATGTTGCCGCCATAGTGTAGAACTTAAGTTTGGGGTGCAAACTCAAGATGTATTCCGGTCGGACCGGCCAAACTTAAGAAAGGGTCATCTTGTACTGGCGCGCAGCTGAACTCGGGAATCCTCGTCCTCGGGGTCATCTTGCGTAGCACGCCCGACCTGTTTCCGAGCTTCGGCGGCAACGAGCCTCACTGCCCATGTCGAGATGGAAGGACGAGCATGGTAAATGTCGCGTGCTTTCATCCATTGTGGAGAACATCATCTCGCGCTCGTAGATGCGACTGGAGTCTTTAGCGGGGAAGCTGCAGCGGTGATGGTATATCAAGCGTAGGATTTCGGACATCTTGATATCGGTAGATCCACGAAGGAAGCGGGCGACAGCGATAGCGTGCATCAGCAAGATCACAAATCACGCGTGATCTTGTGTTCGCGTGCTCGCGCGACACGTCCTTTTTGCACATTTTTAGGTCTTTCTGAAGATAAATTTTGTGCCGACCGATACCCAGCTGCACCTCACAGTACTTTACATTAAGTCTCACAAATTCTATTGAGGTCAATTGGCCGCCAGGTCGAGATTTCAATATCCAAAAAAGGAAAAACTTGACAGCTCGCGTGGAATTTCAGACATAGCTCGTGATCGCGCATCCGCGCAATCTTTTGATGCTTTGTACGCACGCGTGCACGCGCGTACGAGCGCGTACGAGAGAATTGTATAAATCCCGATGTGTGTAGAGCCACGAAGATCCGGTTTTCCATGGGGACGATTGGTAAAACAGTATAGAAAGAAAGTCGCCGACAGAATCGAATGGAGAATTAAGGAGAAAGAGGTCTATGGCAGTGAATTTATCGGCGAGTTTCTCCTCGTCTGTCCTTCGCGGAGCGCGGAGACGGGGTTGCTGATGCGAGAAATCAGGATCCTGAGGCGTGAAGGTAGGGATTGGAGGGGTCCAGGTAGATGGCTCCGGTCGATGCTGGGCCTGCTGAGCTGGTGGAGCAGGTATGGTGGGATTTGGATCCAATCGAGGTTTTCTGGTGTAGGAACGAATGGGCTTGCGAGGGATTGCAGCGGGATTGGAGGAAGAATCCATGATGATTTACTATATACAAGACAACAGGTTGTTGTTGTGGACAACGACGAGTACAAGAGAGAGAGATGGCGGTAGCATGCAGAAAAGGCGTCCGGTACCGCCACTGATCGGAGCCCTGGTTCCGTAGATTATGTAATAAGATCCTACCCTAATCGGACCCCGGCTTACTAACAGACTTCAATACGATCGAGGTACGAGATCCCACCGTATTGAAGTGTCTGTCTCCGAGAGACTAAGTGTGACTCGGGTGGCTCTTGCCGCCTGATGGCCTTGATAGTAACATTCCGGGTTGAGTGCCGGATTCCCGACATAAGCGAATGCATATCGGCGTATAAAGTTCGACACGGTCACATGATATACCACGTCAAAGATAAATTTGTAAGGCATAACAAGTTCTAAGCGTTCAGAAGTCTAAAATCTATGCCTCCCCCCGAGCCCGACGAGATTTGGTCCTCGGACGAGAACCCTCGATGACATTGGCTTCATTGACTTCGGGCTCTCTTGTCCTTTTTTCCTCAGCTGTATTTCTGGCACAACGGGCAAGGTGGAGGACTCGACGGAGGGCGGAGTCGAAGCTGGCATAGGAAGCGGGGGCAGACTGTCTATCTGATCAGTGATCGGCACGGGTCGGGCGACCCGCAGCGGGCCCCGGGTACGGGTCGTTCCGGGTACGGGTACGGGTCTGCCTCAGATTTTTCGCTGGACCCGCGGGTACCCGTATGGACCCGTGTGAACTGGTGTGTTTGGCTGCAGGCAATGCTCTACGTGGTTGACAGACCAATTTCACGCACTGTGAACTCGTTAAAAGTGTTCCTCAGACCCCTAAGGTCTGTCGAAGGGTATGCTCACCTGTATTGAACCTAGCCGAGGCTGCCGGAATGTCATTCCACTTTAGGCAAGACCTAATATTTCAACTCAAGAATTTGGTGGCTCATTGGACACACCCAGAGAGGCTCATGAAAGCAGCAGGTACACCAAAAAGTGATCCAAGATTAAATTCTTCACTCAGAAAGTCGTAGCCTCTGCCGGGTTGCACGGGTCGCGGGTCACCCACCGACCCGTTAGTGGTGGGAAAGTTCGGTTCAGATTTTGGTTCGAACTCGAACCGAACCGAACTGAACGCGAAGTTCAGGTTCAAGGTTCGGCCAATGCCCGAACCTGAACCGAAGTTCAGGTTCAGGTTCAGGCCAAAAAATATTTTTTTGAACCTGAACCGAACCCCGAACCAATTGGGCATTTTTTTGACTGATTTTCGTTATTTCAGGGTGTATTTTCATCCCATTTGATGTGTAATCCCTCACCAATTGTACAATACAATACTTTGAGGGTCCTGTAGGCTACAGATGTGTTTCCAGTGAAATATATTACTGTTCTAATTGAAATCAAAGTTCAATATTTTGTCCAAATATATGAGAATTGTACTTTCAAAGCTTCAGACAGTACAGATTACCTCTAGGTAAGGACCAATGATATGGCTGACACTCACCAAGTACCCAATTAAGCTTTGGTTGCCTCAAATTTCGATATTATTCTGTGGGAAAAAATTGTAGGTTCGAACCGAGTTCGAACCTGAACCGAACCTGAACCTGGGTTCAGGTTCAAGGTTCAGCAAATGTCTGAACCTGAACCGAAGTTCAGGTTCGGGGTTCAGAGAAAAGTGCCCCGAACCTGAACCGAACCGAACTTTCCCACCACTACGACCCGTACCCGCACCCGTACCCGTACATGCGGGTACGGGTTTTGGCGGGTACGGGTACGGGTCAACGCGCCGAGACCCGCGGGAGACCCGTGCCGATCACTACTCCTGATGTGATCCAAGCAGTCGCATTTTCCACAGAGAAAAAAGGATCATGAGAGGGGTCCGCGAGAGCGAATGGAAAGGCCTCGGAAAATATCAGGCGCAGTGCAACTTAGACAGAACGAAAACAGACAAATGACCTGTAGGCCTTGATTTCTCCCTGCGGGATATCGGCCGCAGCATCGAACATGGCAAAAAAGCTATGCTCGAGACAGAAGTTAATGAAAGTAATCAACGAGGGCAAGACCATACCTGGGACTGCAATTAATTGGAGAGTTGCCAGGCAATGTATATGTGGATAGCAGGAAAGGTATGAAATGGTGCTGAGCCTTGAGCGCACAAGAACCCCCCTTTTATACTGGATTCTCGACAGTTGCGGGCCGCTCTCCGATTGGGCAGAAGCCAAAAACATACCACGAGAGTTCACCTTGAGGCTGTTATCTGGACAAATTGAAAGCAGGCCGACGACCACAGACCCAGTTGAATTGAAGATACACCACCGTGCCCGAGCACATGAATGTTGCATGAATGACACGCTGCAAGGTATATTGGACGGCAGTCGACGACGCGCTGATATTGATTCAACATGTTTACCTGGAAAGGAAATTTCAAATGCTCGCTGTCACAAATTTTCGGACCGGGAGGGCGGCAAACAATTGTTCGAGAAGATCAAGATCAAGATCAGTGCGGCAGGAACGCCGGAACGAAGATTGATTGCGCATCAATCCCATTATTGATCTATCTACCGACAATCCCACTGTTTCTGAACTCCGAGTCCCACTAATCTGCCCGAATCCCACACGGAATGGGACTGGGCGAGTCCCACTCCCACGAACTTTGTTACTCCTCTACCAGCGCGCAGTACCTAGCGTCGGATCCAAATTGGAAGTCAATTGGCATGCTGTTGGCGGGAAGAAAGAGAGAGGAGTGGCTGCAAGGGGGTCCAACGATAAGAAAAAATGATTTTTTTTTTTCCTGGGCGCTTGACCCACTACCTCCCCCGTGGGAAATTTCCTTTTTTGGGAACGGCATTTTCCGCGAAGCGCTGGAAATCTTCGTGAGGTCTCTGCCGCTACTGCAACAGCTAAAACAGCTATTGTAGCATACTATGGAGCCCCCGGAAAGCCTTTGACAGTCAATCAAAATCCAATATTCAACAGAATACATGGCTCGGATGCCGGAGAAGCTCGACAAGAGCTCTACTTCAAGTTGACACTTGGTTTTGTCCTCTATGTGATTTGAACAGCAATATGTTTCCAAAAGCCTCCCCAAGAGATATTTCGACGCCGGTAAAATAAAACTTGGGTGAAATTCCGAAAATTGCCATGCTTGTACAAATTTAGTGTGTCGGCCCTCTCTGATCTTGCTCTGATCTTGCTTGAACCATGCTACATGGCTGTAGGAAGACTCAGTAAAGGTGCAACAGTGTATTGGAGTCTGTTTGGAGGTTCCTACAGTGGATATACTTGAAAAAAAAATTGCATACAATTTTATTTTCCAGCGGTCGGGACCCGACCCATCCACCCAACCCCATATGGTAATTGCTTATCGTTGGACCCCCTTGAGTGGCTGTGCAGGCGCCATTTCCCTCACCGACGGCCGACCCTCGTACTATATTCCAAGTCAAACGTCGCCTGGCCCTCCAGCTGCAAGTAAGCTCAGCGTCGAGCGGTCGAGTGACCTTCTTCGATGGGCAGTCCGGCAAAGCCGTACTAAGTCGTCTTGTTTTTTTGGGGCGACAAGCTGACGCGATATCCCTGCAGCTCTGCAGTAAATGCGGCCTCTTTGAGCGCACCTGCACGCACCCGCAGCTCAGGCGAGCGTCGTGGTGTCTTCTGTTTTGTTGGGCGCACCCATCGCACCCCCATCGCCGTTTCTGGGAAAATCAAACTCACACCGCCAAGAGCGCCGTCCGGGCCGGCGCCCGCCCCAAATCCAACATCTTATCTCGCACACTATTGGAGTAACTGCCTTCGGGCATCTCGGACAATCCGCCAGTGTTAACCTGTGTATAGTAGAACATGGTGGAATATCTCGGAACATTGTAGAGTAGTATAGAATACTTATTATGACTCCGTATGACTTATGAAGGCTGTACACTACAGTAGTATTTAAACCATTGTATTCAGTAGTATGTCAATAACTCAACTTGATCTTGAACCACTACAATTATCTGTGTGATTAGCTGGCACGCTCACCCCGTGCCTAAACCCAACTTAAGTAAACTGCGCCAAGAGGTTATGGACCCCGGCCTAAACTTCTAATTACACAGTTTATTAGCGACACTCTATTCTCATTTGAATCAGCACCGACAACCTACCGATCTACGCACTTTCGACTTTGAACATGACAAAACATTCTTCTACTCGGATTGAACTCCTCAATGAGGAGAACTGGATGCCATGGAAGCGCCGCATAACAGCGATACTCCGAGATAATGAACTTGAGGGTTACATTACTGGCTCCGAGGCTTACCCGACGGTCGTTGACCCTATGAAGCCAACTTCAGACGAGACGAAATTAATTGCTGCATGGATTAAGGCAGATGGAAATGCACGAAGCAAAATTGAGCTTGCTTTAGGAAATTCCCACATGGTACATATTGCGGGAGCTACTACGGCATTCCAGATGTGGTCACAATTGTGCACAGTCAAGGAAGCCAGAGGTCAGCTAGGTATTATGTCGTATCGACGGAGACTATACCGGACGATTGCCGAAGAAGGCGCCGACATTGGAGCCCACATCACGGAGCTCCGCTCTATTCAAGAGCAGCGCAACACCATGAGCAGCCTGGTATCGGACCAGGAGTTCCTCATTGCTTTGATCACCTCTCTCCCAGAGTCCTGGGATTCGTTCACGAGCTCATATTTGGCGGCGAACAATGGGAAGTTAATAAACAACCCGACGTCTGCTAACACATCCTCACCTGGACTAGCGAGTCCCGTCACAATTAGTTCTCACGAGTTAGTTGCCCTCATTCTTGAGGAGTATCGACGTAAGAAGGAAAAAGCCGGAGAATCTACAACGGGATCAGCATTATTCGGAAGGAACCAGCACAGCAAACCTACAAACACCAACGACGGATGTTTCAATTGCGGAGCCATGGGCCATATGGCAAAGGATTGCTGGAGCAAGGGTGGTGGCAAAGAAGGTCAGCGCCCTAAGAATTACAGTGGGAAAGGGAAAGGAAAATGGAATGGTAAGAAGAGAGGAAATTCTGCTAACCTAGGTACGGAACAGACTCCTGAAGACTCAAATCAACATGCCTCATTTATGGCAATCCATTCCGACCACCCCCACTTCGATTCGCGTCTAACGAGAGACGCGTGGCTTGCGGATTCTGGCTGCACAGTTCATATCGCCAATGGACGGGAAATTTTCTCGGATTATACTCCACTGGAGGGCGAAACCATCAATGGACTGGGCAACAATGCGTTAAAGCCCACGGACGTGGCACTGTTACACTCGAGAGCCAGATCAATGGTCAGAAGCAAACAGTTAAATTATATAACACATTGTACGTACCGGCAGCTACCAACAATCTGCTTTCGATTCCCCGCATCGATGATGCTGGAGGAGCAGCCACATTTCAACATGGCAAGGCATCAATTCGCACCAAGGCTGGGAAGCTCGTCTTACAGGGTGAGAAAAAGTTTCGACTGTACCGGCTTGATACGCAAGCAATTATTGTCGGAAACCGAGCTAACACAGGAAATTCTGAGGATACTAACCCCAATAGCTGGACAGCATGGCACCGCCGTTATGGCCATGTATCTGATTCCACTCTAGAACTCATCATCAAGAATAACTCCGTCGAAGGACTTACCGTCGATCCCAATACCAAACCCGAATCCGAGGTATGTGAAGCCTGCATTCAGGCCAAGATGCATCGCAAACCATTTCCGCATCAAGCCCTTCACCGATCAAATGATCCGGGAGAAGGCATCCACAGTGACCTATGGGGTCCTGCACGAACACGGTCAACAGAAGGGAATTATTATTACATTTCTTTCACCGATGATGCTAGCCGTCGAATGATAGTCCTATTTTTGAAAACCAAGGACCAGGCTAAGACGAAAGTCATGGAGCACATCGGATGGCTGGAACGGCAGTATGGTTTTAAACCAAAGTGGATTCGTGTCGATGAGGGAACGGAATACCTGAATGAGAAGCTGAAATCAGCGCTCGCAGCACATCAGGGAAAGCCTTCTTTGGCAATTCCCAGGCATTGCCCCCAATTCCCCCAAAATTGCCGTGAATTGGACTGAATATTCTAGGTTTGGTCAATTACCTTCGTAGTAATGTCCCGATCTAGTTACCTCCAATTTGAGGTAAATTACCTTGTATTACTTTGGATTTGCGGTGTATTTCCCATCAGTTACCGGCCAATTATCTTTCGTATTCTCATGAATCCCACTGTAGAAACATTATAATGCCCAGCAGGGACTATATCAACAGGGTATACTGTATACGACTAGGAAGGTGTCCATAAAGAATGATGAGATGAGAAGTCGCACGGCAGCACTGCAGCGGCGGTGTGATGGAACTATGTACTTTTAATATTTATTAGCCTTTATTTATTTCTTGAGCCTCCATGTATTTAAATGACTTGTTTCATACTCAAAGTTTGACGCCAGTCAGGCATCATTCAGTGAATGATGCTTTGACATCATCTTTCCCACGGTTCCCATCTTGAACAAAGTTTGAAACCGCCGAGGCTATGTTCGGTCTCCGGTTCCCTGAAGCTATGTTTGAGGCTGTGGAACTGCAAAGTGAGTCATTGGATTATGACTCACTTCTGTAGTATATAAGGGGAGTCTCCGCCTCTTGTCGAGACATCTAACTTTACTTGCAATACATCCCCTGAACCAAACACTTCTGTGTGAACCTGAGTTGAGCTACTACGCTCGATATTACCCTCTGTACCTACTGTAGTTTCGCTAGACTCTACCGTATCTCCAGAACCCTCTGATAACAGTAACTTTGCTAGACTTTACTGCATATGAGAGATTTAATCTATTCTACTACCAAGTTGCTAGACTTGAAGTAAATAGATCTACGAATACTAGAACTCCTTGAAGCTATCAAGAAGTTCGCCATGTCTCGGTTGACTGATTATATAAGGGTTCTCGAACTCAAGTATTTTCATTCTCCGGTATTACATTCGTGCAATACCAACTCGCTTACTCATACATGTGTTACGTTCTCTGCTAGTAACCCGCGTATTTCCCGTTTCGCTTACATTGGTGGACACATTGGGAACTCTTTGCTTAAACAGTCCTCCGATACTATCACTTCTATCTCAACATGGCAACAACGACGGAACAAACTGTTCCGCCGCTTTCTGGCAACAACCCCAACAACTCTACTGGATCCCACTCTCGACCTATGTCACCTCGAAGATCTTTTCAGCGTGAAGGTGTCTTGGATCCAGAAGCTGAATTTGACCTCGAACCTTTAGAAGATCTCTCCGGTGCATATGATCAGTCGGACATGGAGAAATCAGAGCCAATATTAACAGTGGACATTGATATTCCAACCCTGAAATCAGTGGCCCAGATCAATAACAATGCTCAGATCAAAGCCCGACGAAATGAGGCTTTTGCTAAAGGTTTGAAAACTATTAGCAAGAATCATCTCTTGTCAGCAGGTTTGGCTACGAGACGATTGTTTTTGGCTGTATTTCCTGATGAATTGGAGCTTCTTGATCGTCTGTTCAGTCAAGCTCAAACCCGTGCATGATATCACGAACCTGGAATTGGTTATCGTCTCAAAATAGATGACTACCAAATTCTACTTCGAGTCCTGTTCAATAGGAAGATCATGGCTGAAGATTCCTTCCGCATGTGTGGCAAAACTCCGCCACCGCTTCCATCTTGGGGATCCGATGATGAACTGGATGATTTCTACTCATTGAATGATTTCGAAATTCTCGGTGTCTGTTTTCCGGCTGAAGTTGAACACTTCTTATATACCCTGGACAGGTACCATGACTTCATCAATCGGAAACCTCGGAAAGCAGATCCGGAAGTCATGCATGTGGCTGACGAAATTGTTGAACGAGCTAGAAGTGCTTCAGTTAAACCTGAAGTACGAACTAGAGCATCTTCTTACTTCGACACCGATGAACAAGAAAGGAAACCTTTCATTAGGGATACATCCGTTCGATTTGGTCACGTTGCACGAAACAATGGGCTTCCAAAGAATAACCGTAGACTGGCAGAGATTCTGACGCCTATGGGTACTATATTCGAATCAGCCCATCATCGGCATGACATTTCAGCAGAACCGGAAGAAGCTGATCAGATGCGAAGGATGGGATCTCAAGCACCGGAAGGTAATCGAGATTTACCGCC
This sequence comes from Mycena haematopus, assembly GCA_029281435.1. Lineage (NCBI taxonomy): Eukaryota > Fungi > Basidiomycota > Agaricomycetes > Agaricales > Mycenaceae > Mycena > Mycena haematopus. Next base: position 45,441 of record JARJCV010000306.1, read on the forward strand.
GCATATGCCTGGTGGACGTTCTCGCGGCCATGATAGACGAAATACTTCCCCCACTGAGCGGCAAGGTGAACGTCGTCAAGGTGCACCAAATCCTCCGGATGGAGACCCCTCTGACAATGACTCTGATGCAAGCTATCGGCGCCGGCGGCAGTACATTCCCCGCAGACGTTCTGGAAATAATGGTGATCCATTTGATCCAGATGATCATGGTCCCGGACGTAGTTCGTACAATGACAGAGATAAATCTGGCACCCCCAAGGAGCCTCATTTTGACTTGAAATTGAAATATGATAACGTACCAACCTGTGATGGGAATACTGATACAATTGTCCGCTGGCTCTTGAAAGTCAATGACATCGCAAGGGAATCTGCTACTGTATTCCGGCAGCTTGGTCGTGTTGTTCCTAAACGATTGGAAGGCGAGGCTGAAGTTTGGTACTGGTCCTTACCTATGGCATACCGCACGGAAATTGAACAGGATTGGGATACTTTGCGAAAGGCATTCTCGACGTACTTCTTGAATCGCAAATGGTTGGATCGACAGCGAGGAAGAGCAAATAAGGCAACTTACTGAGATTATGGGCATGCCCGTGAGACTCCAAGTGAATACTTCATTCGCAAAACTGAACTGTTGAATACTGTATACTCTTTGGATGACTCCGAAATTATTATGGAAGTTATGGATGGTGCACCTTCTCTTTGGAATACCATCCTTACAACCCAGATGTATGATAATGTCGTTGAATTCCAGTCGGCCATTTGATACCATGAAGAAGCTTTGATGAAACTGGATCCGCGGATGGATAAGGAGCGCAACTTCCATGATCGAAATCGTGATTACTCGAGAAATTCTATTCAGAGTACTCGAGCCAATCTAGTTGGCTGGTCGCGCGATCAAGGGCCTCCTAAATTTCCGAAGGATGATCGAAATGTTTCTAAGAAAGCCACTCCCGAATCGAAAGGTGCGCGTCCATGCAGACACTGTGGTAGTGCGAAACATTGGGACAATGAATGCAAGCATGCATTCAAAGGCAACCGTTCTGCTAGAGCAAATTTAGCAAACACAACCAATGAAGAGCAGGATGCACAGGAAGAGTACAACAATTTGTACTACAGTTTGGACACCGATGCAGAATCTGGCACTGAATCCCAACAGGGTTTTGAATCACCCCTTCAGACTACTGAATCATCCTCTTATCGTGCCAGCTTAGGTGGCGTTGAGGAGGACTCTAATTCAGCCCTGAAGGGGAGAACTCAGCCAGAATCATCGGACAATTCACAGTCAAACTCGCTATCGGACAAAGAATCCATTTCCGAAGAATCTTCTCAAGGAAATGAGCCTCCTACTACTATGGCGGAAATTCCAACGGAATCTCGTAGGATTTCATGTACTGCATACAATGCAAAACCCGCCTTGAATCGGAGAAGTCGGAGAAGACTTGCTCGGGAAATTACTGCAGTCAACTATCATGTCAAACATCTATCTGGAAGTAAATCTATTGTGGAGCTTCGCAAATATATGGCAAGACCTCCTGGATGTTCTTTTCTTGGAGCTAAAGCAACGGAAGCAATGGCAACTGTTGGTGGATTAAATGCCAATCCAATTTTAGTTATTGTTGACACTGGCTCTGATATTACATTAGGGGAAGTCAAAGTTCGTTTATGAGGTGATTCAGGCATCGATTCAGATGTCGATTCAAGCATCGATTCAGACGTCGATTCTCCACCAAGAATCCACGGAGAATCGAGGTTGTTGTCGATTCATCAAGAATCGAGCTGAATCGATGATTCGACTCCGGAGTCGAATCATGGATTCTCGTCGATTCTCCAAAACCGTCGATTCTGGATGGATTCTTGATCAAGAATCGACATCCAAATCGATCCTTGAATCGACCTCTTAACCGAACTTTGACTTCCCCTATTAATTTCGGAGAAGGCACTTCAGAATCTGACTTACGTCCTCAAACCTAAAGCTGGACAACGTATCAATCTCATTCAAGTGACAGGCAAATCTGTTATCTCAGGATATGTCACTCTGGACTTGTTCTTCCATACCGAGGAAGGTCCGGTAAAATTGAATGTTGAAGCTTACGTTGTTAAGGGACTCGGAATGAGTACCCCTTTTATTCTGGGGAACGATTTCACTGATCAGTATTCAATTTCGGTTTTGAGGTGCGAAGGCGAGTCTTACCTAGTTTTCGGAGATTCTGGTCGTGAATTGAAGGTTGCAGCATCTACTTCACCATCAATGATCGATGACGAGGGTCATACTTTCAAAGTTAATGTTCTTCCTGGATTAGGACATCACGGATCAAAGGCCCAAATTCACCGCAAGAGTCAGAAGCTTAAGAAGCGTGCACGCCTTCGACGTGTGAGTCATGACGTGCGATCAACAGCTCGAGTTGTCATTCCTCCAGAAAGCAGTGTAGCCATCCCCGTGGAACTTTATTTCCCAAAGGAGCGAAGTTCTATGTTTGTGGAACGCAATTTTCAGAGCAATGGCAATGAGGACCAGCTTTACGGATCACCAGACATGCTAGTCTCGAAGGACAACCCGTTTCTGCATGTTGCAATTTTTTCTCAACTCCCGGTAACTGTTTCTGCTGGACAAGTCCTAGGAATAGCCAGAAATCCGAAAGGTTGGCTAGACCGAATGGATAAATACTCCAAGGAGAATCAGACTCACATTCATGCTCATGCTGCATTGATGCGCAGTCTGGTCACCGAGAAATTAGTATCCGATGAGAAAATTGCAGTGTTGGCCCTAAGGGTTAAGGCCTTATTAAGGTTAAGGCTTATCAAGGCCTTATCATAAGCCTTAATTGTGAGGCCTCTGGATGTTAAGGGCTTAAAGCTGGGATGCCGGGAGAAGCCGAGCCCCTCGGCATCGGTGCCATGCCTTTTGATTTCCGGCACGAAAACCATGATTCACTGCCGGTGTTCGGCACAGGCCATTCAGGGAACACTTTTGAACACCGATGATGGTGTTGATACTTTTCCTAACAATTATCTGCAGTGATTTATTTCTTCTTGCACTCACATATATAGTGCAGCGGCATGTTAAATATCAAGAGGTACCTGAATGCTATTTTTTACTGTACTTCAGAGTTCCTTTAGAGCCTTTAGAGCCCAGGCATGGCTTGATCGTGGCAGACACAGCGTGGGATTATACTTCCCAAAAAGGCAATTAAGGTGTTAAGGGCTTACGTTAAATTAAGCCTTAAGGCTTAATAACCCTTAATGGTCAGCCAGGTGGGTCCATAAGCCTTAATTGCCAACACTGGAAAATTGCAACCGTGCGAAAAGCAAAGGTTGACTTGGTTGATTCGGCTGAAACGAATGTTGTGCGTTCAATTACACAGATTTCTTCGAAGGCCCAGCGAAATGCAACTGAGGATGATGATCCACTTGCGGAGGAACCGGTAGAAGGTGGTCCCAAGACTTCCGAAGTACCTGAAGATTACATCCCAGGGGATACCTTGTTGTCTGAAGTTGATATTTCACCGCATTTGACACCTGAACAGCGCCAGGAATTGGAAGCCATGATTTTGCGTAACAAACTTGCATTTGGTACTGATGGACGGTTGGGGAATTACAAAATTGAAGTTGAAATTCCCATGAAGCTAGGTTCTGAACCAGTTTCTTTGCCTCCTTTTCCAGTCTCACCTGCGAATCGAGAGGTCATTGATAAACAAATGGACTCTTGGATTCAACTTGGTGTGATTGAACCGTCTAAAAGTCCATGGGCTACTCCAGTGTTCATTGTGTATCGAAATGGAAAGCCTAGAATGGTCATTGACTTGCGCAAATTGAACGAGATGGTGATTCCTGATGAATTTCCGCTCCCACGCCAAGATGACATTCTTCAGGCTTTATCCGGTTCACAATGGCTTACCACTCTAGATGCTCTATCTGGATTTACGCAACTCACAATGTCTGAATCTTCTGCCGAAAAATTGGCATTCAGAACACACCGTGGATTGTGGCAATTCAGAAGGATGCCATTCGGGTATCGAAATGGTCCTAGTGTTTTTCAGAGAGTTATGCACTAGTTGGTTCTCTATCTGCCTTCTCTCTCTAGTCTTTGTCTCTTCGGAAATCGGGCTTCGGGCATAGTGACGGGCGCAGCACACGAGCTGAAGCCAAGCCCGCTCAGTCGGAACCCGTTCGGCCGCCGGATCCGGCGGACCCGGAACACCGCACTTGACAGAGACCGCGACCAGTGTGGGCTTTGGAGCCACTTCCGGGGCTTCAGAGAGCTCAGAGTGCGCGTTGCAGTCCCAGTGGCTCCCCTGCATGTTGCAGCCATAGCTCCCGCAACCCCTCCCACAACTCCATCTACACATGTTGCAGCCCCAGCACGTTCCGTAGCTCCATAACCCCTCCCACAACTCCATCTACACAACATATTTCAGCACCAGTTCCAGGCAGTTCGCGTGCCCAACCCATCGACCTCTCCGCCGATGATGCGTCTGAGGCCGTGCACTCTGCCCCAAGAGGAAATTTCTGGGAGTTGTCAAAGTTTTCGACGAGGAGGAGGAAGAAGTTGAGCCCCCGATGAAAACGCCGAAATTCCTTGGCATTGTCGACTTGACCAATTGAAAGAGTAGTTAGA
>JARJCV010000307.1:0-49529 GCA_029281435.1 Mycena haematopus
ATCCAGAACGGCAGCAGGCGCTGCAGGTGCGGCACCACCAGGCCACGCCGCGCAGCCAAGCGTACCTGCCGGCGTGCCGCCATTTCTGCAGCACCCTTGAATTTCGGTATGAATTGGACGACTTTGGCGACGGGCGCCTCCTCAGCGACAGTGGGTTCTTGTATCTTGACCTGAAGGTCTGGTCGAGAACCGGGCGTGATGTCGACGTCCGGTGCCTTAACCCAAGCATCTGTTTTCTCTGCTAGCGAGCTGACCCAGCTATACTACTGTTGGGGGCACCCTGCACCAGAAAGTCTTTCCCCTGTCCGCTGGATGCCGGTCATGGAAAGCGTTTCGACGTGGACGCCGCTTTCCGTTTACACGCAGACCAAGTCCACCGGTCCGACCACCCATGATAGTTTTGGTATAGTTGAGGCCGCGTGCTCCAGGGAATCCAGATGGGCGTTCGTCGTCACTGAGCTGAGGACTCGATGGCATGCAAGCTCTGGCCATCGGTCGATATCGTTCAACGATGCGGCGATGATATACGAGTTAGAATTGTATGCTGGGGCCAGGGTAATAAGCCTGGCGCCATATGGGTCATCTACATCTCGCAGATACGACAAACGCAAGCTATGGATTAAGAAACTGTGCAGAGTTTAGGTCAGAGACAAGCAGGAACGAAACGGGACCTTACTCAGTGTCACTGATGAGCGACATGGGCTCTGAAGTATTCCGCCGCGTCCCCCAGTGCGAGTCTTGGGCTGGTCAGTGGTCCGCAACTTGACGAAGAGTCTGAAGGTCAAAAGCGTTCGATCAGGTGATAATTGTACGCGACTTTGATGACATATCGCAATTACAAATTGTTGAACTTGAACAATAAAATTTCAACCATTGAGCCAAATTCATCGAAAAAACCCAGTCACTCCTGCCATTCGTTCTGTGCTGATCATATATGGCGAATAATAACTTCGGATAAGCGTCACTGTAGTGGATCTAGTCGAGGAACAGCAGCCTTCGAGTAATCTCACTCAGAGACCGGCTGTATATCAGAGGGAGGGGGTAAGAAAACTCCCATATTCAAGGTCTGCTTGGAAACTGTTTATTGCTGTAACGGAGAATGAAGGAGGTAATAAACCACTCATAATGATGCAAGTGAAGACCAAGGCCGCAGGGTTCAACAAACCGGAAGAGGCTTGAATATTTCGAAAGGCACGCACCTGTACTCGGGATTGATCAAGGACAAGACCCGTCCTTCATGGCGCAGATTCACGTGGACCAACTCCCATGGTTCAAGAAAATCAAAATAAACAGAAATGCAATCCAGATTCCGCCAGATCGAGGGAACCGGAGGCTTCGGTGTGCGGTACCATCTCGTGGGATGCAAGTGGGTTCACAATGGAAACGCATCCCCAAGTATCGAGTTGTAAAATGATCTGGACCTGCTTACCGCACAGATCCAGAACAACGACATCGCCGCAGCGGGTCCCCTTCTGACAGTTGTGTCCGTAGATGCCGGGCGTAGATAACCTCCGAAATGCTTTAGAACGTAGAATGAGAAGAATTCCTACATTATGATCGAGCAGAGGTGAGTGGGTCAGACGAGTACCTGAGGCTCACTTTCAGCGTTGCGAAACCAACACGTCCACACGTATCTTGCCGAACCTTTTGGGCCTGCCTCATCTCTTCAACTCTTGATCCGTGAACGTCGTCCAATGTCAACCTTGGGATTCGAACGGTCTACTTATCCTAGGACGTCAGTGTGTGAATTTGAGTTGCAGCAACGCTGCAACGGATTTTCGAGAAAAGTGGTCGTCAGCGACGACGGTTTGATGATCAGCGCTCAGCGTTTTCTGTCTTGTTTTACGTGTTTGCGCGCTAATAAGTAGATGCTACGCTTCCCTGGCTGTCCCGTCAGACTTGATCCCCGGCATTTTCCCATTCCGAACAGACACCGGGTTTGCGCCGGGTGGGTTCTGGGCACGGCGCTAAGTTAGACGGGGCGAATGCGAACGTCGAGTAAGGCTTTGGGCGTGGACGGCATCTGAAGTAGTAGTCGAGTTGTGAAATTCGCAGGGACGTGGATCAGGGAAAGAAGCAAACTTGACAGGAAACCTAAAATGGCAACCGAGGCACGTGGATCGTGATGTTCGAAATGGTTCCCTTGTTATCAGTTATGTACGAAAAGAAAAGGTACATAAGGATCGGGCACACGGTGGACGGTTCCTTCATTCTTTGTCCTCTCCCACTTCTTTCCCTTGGATTTCCCGCCTGTCTGTCCTCTGCCAGCAGAGTCCTTACGATCTTTAACACAACACCCAACTTGAACTTTCACCATGTTGGTTTACACTCTTTTCACTATCCTCGCCGCTGGTGTTGCCACCGCGGCTCCCATCAACATCCGTGACGTGTCTCTCGACGTTGCGGCCACTGCTGAAGCCCAGAAATTCGATGCCACTGCTACCCGCGCCCTCACCGCGACCACGATCACCGTAGGACTCCCTGCATTCAGAATTATTTTTATTTCCACTTTTTCAATCCTCCTCAGACTTCGAGCGGCAAATGTCTCTCCGTCGACCCCTTCTCGGGCGATTTCCGCGAGAACCTCACCCCCGTCAACGTCGTTACCTGCGATGGCAGCAAAAACCAGACCTGGGATGTTCTTACCGCTGGCGTCCACAACAACGTCGCAGGCCAGGCGCTCATCGTTAGCAGCTTGGTATGCAATCCTTCTTTGACAGTCTGCATGGAATTTAATAAACGCCGCGTACCCGCGTATAGACAAATGCATGCCTCAACTTCGACCCCCGCAGGGCCGCCGGTAACCAGGTTCTCTTGTTCTCTTGCGGTGGACGGGCGGACGGCGGTAAGTTCATGAAGTTAATTTTTTGTGGCGTTTCTGATAGCTGACGTGTGTTGGCAGGCGGAGTAGTGGCCACTTCTCAGCTTTTTGCTTTCAACGGTTCGACCGGAGCTCAGGCTCTTGTCCCTCAAAATGGAAACAACGCCGTCTGCTTGACCGTCAACGGTAACCTCCTTGATCAGGTTGCTTGCGGTGGTGCTGCCTCTGCGACTGGTGCCGAGGTTTGTTCGACTGTCCCATCTGACCTGCTCTTTAGTTTACCTCTCCATCCATAGCTGTTCTCGTTCGGTAGCCAGGCGGCAGCGGCTACTTCCCAGGATCTAGAAGCCGCTACCACGACTGCGGCCACTACCACCCAGGACCTAGAAGTCGCTACCACGACTGCGGTTGCTTCCTCTGCCATAGACTGCGCCGCCGTCTCGACGGTCACCCAGAGTTTGTGATTTTGGTTCGAATTTTATTAGTGGTGTTCTGACATTGAAACACAGCTGTTACCTTCACCCCAACCGATACCGACTCAGGCTCTGCTGCCACTAGCGCTCCTGATGTTACCGCCCCTGCCGCAGCCACCAGCACTGAGGCCCCCACCACGACCGCGGCGACCGCAACCGCGCCCATCGCGGTCTCTGGTGCCGGGGTCACTCTCAACCCCACCGCTGTGGCCCAGTCCCAGGCAAAGGACTTGACTGCCACCCGTGCTGCCACCGGTGTGCAGATTAAGAGCTCCGACGGCCAGTGCCTCTCAATCGACGCTACCGCCGGCGACTTCCGCGAGAACCTCATCCCCATCGCCGTCAAGGCGTGCGACGGGAGCGAAGGCCAGAAATTCGACTTCATAACCAAGGGCGTGCATAACGACCAGGCGGGGCAGACACTCATCGTCAGCAGTCTCACCAACGGATGCTTCAACTTCGATCCCCGCCGTGCCGCCGGCGACCAGGTTATCTTGTTCTCCTGCGGAGGTCGTGCTGATGGAAGTCCGTGTACCTTGTGTTATCGAAGAGTATCCATGCTGATTGCGCTTGACATCTAGGCGGCCAGGTCAACAACTCGCAGCTCTTCCCCTTCGTCAATGCCGCCCTCACTGCCCCGTACGCGCTGACGCCGTCGAACGCCCAGGGTGTCTGCTTCGTCAACACCAACGGCCGTCTCACCAATGTCAACTGTGACACTACGAACCCCGCCGCTAACGAGGTATATCTCTCTTTGAGTTTCATGTTCAACTTGTGCTGATGATCTTCTGGCAGCTTTTCACGATTGTTGCTTGATTCATCGGCCTTGAAATCTGTAGAACTTGGTTGGGTACTTACTCGTTTCCGTGTCGATACAGCTGGTATATGTAGTAGAGCTTGAACAGCGCACGTTGCGCTGCTGGGAATCACACAACGATTGAATCGGAGCAGAGTCGGTGAGATATTGGGAAGAACCAAGAACAACTGGACCAGCTTGAGGTTGAAAGTATGGGAACAGATAGCGGTGTCCTGGAGGTAACTCAGGTAAGGAATCGAGATGACAGCGTCGGGTGGAATTTTAGCTATGTGAGAAATTGCGCGAGGCGACAAATAAGCGACCATGCAGGGGGTGTCTCGTAACTATGACGGGGCGTTGATGATCAGCATTTTATGTCTCGCTGATCCCCATGGATGAGCGATGGACCGATGGTATTTTCGTCCGATAAGGACTCAGGACAAATCCGCCAGGGTGAAGAGAGAGGAGAGAGCTGTGGAGGGTTCAGACGCAAATAAGGAAGGAATTTATGACGATTTCGTGGAAGAGGAATAGCGAGAATGAACTTGAACGAGCACAATGGCAAATGGGGCATTGTGCCTGATTCGGATGCCAAGTGATGTGAGTGATGTGCAGATGGTCAACAAGATCGAAGGGCGTGGGAGGATTTTCAAGGTACAAAAACCTTCAACAACGTCAACGTGATTACTTTCTTCCTTCCCTCTTCTTTCTCCAGCCGTCGGCGCTCACTTTCCTCTGCTAGCAGAGTCTCTCACAATCTTTTTTACCCAACCCCACAATGTTGGTTTCCTCTCTTTTGACCCTCCTGGCTGTTGGTTCCGCTGTCGCGGTTCCCCTTAATTCTCGCGACGTTTCTCTTAACGCTGCCGACACTGCTGCGGCCCAGAAATTCGATGCCACCGCTACCCGTGCCTTGACCGCGACCACGATTACCGTATGCCTTAGGAATCATTTTATTTCGTGAAAGAATCTCAAAGTCTCTGTAGACCTCCGATGGAAAATGTCTCTCAGTGGACCCTTTCTCTGGCGATTTCCGTGAGAATCTCACCCCCGTCAATGTCGTTGCCTGCGATGGCAGCAAGAACCAGACGTGGGATGTCATCACCGCCGGTGTGCACAACAACGTTCCGGGACAGGCTCTCATCGTCAGCAGCTTGGTATGTGGTTTTTGACATTGTACATGGACCCGTTTCAAACCCATTTAGACCAACGCATGCCTCAACTTCGATCCCCGCAGAGCCGCGGGTAACCAAGTTCTCCTCTTCTCTTGCGGTGGACGTGCGGACGGCAGTATGTTTGTTGATTTTGTTCGAGGCTCTGACAGTTGACATGCATTGATAGCCGGCCAAGTTACCAACTCCCAGCTCTTTGCCTTCAACGGTGCTACTGGACCTCAGGCTCTCCTCCCCCAGAACGGAAAGAACGCCACCTGCCTGACTGTAAAGAACAACCTCGTCGACCAGACTAATTGCGGCGGTGCCGCCTCTGCAACTGGCCAAGAGGTCTGTTTATTTTCTTTATCTGTCCCGCTCTTTAATTTACCTCTCCCTCTATAGCTGTTCGCCTTCGGCGGCCAGGGTTCGCAGGATCTCGCTGCTGTCACCACCAGTGCGGCTTCTGCCTCTGAGGCTGTGAACACTTGCGGCACGGTCTCCACCGTCACTCTGAGTTAGTGTTTTTTTTTTCGTTCGAACGTACCGTGTTCTTATATCGAAACAGCGGTCACCGCCTCGAGTTCTTCCTCTACCTCTGTGGACAGTGGATCGTCTTCGAGCTCTGGTTCCTCCTCTTCGAGCTCTGGTTCCTCCTCTTCGGACACTGGTTCCTCGGGTTCCTCGTCCAAATCGAGTGGCTCCTCCTCTTCCTCTAAGTCGAGCGGTAACTCTGGTTCGTCCAAGTCGAGCGGTTCCTCCGGGTCGTCCTCCAAGTCGAGCGGTTCCTCTGGTTCGTCTTCCAAGTCGAGCGGCTCCTCTGGTTCGAAGTCGAGTGGCTCCTCTTCCAACGACTCTGGCTCCGAGACGAGCACTGCTAGTGCTTCATCCTCTTCGTCGACCATTTTGGCTGCTGCTCCTCCCCCGGCTTCTGGTGATGACCTGCAGTCGTCGTTGACCATCGATCCCTCGGTTATCCAGACCACCGATGATGGTTCGTGTTTTTAGCTGTGGCTTGAATAGAAACTCGCATATTGACCTCTGCGATCCAGGCCAAAACCCCCTGTTGCTGGCCAGTCTGCAGCTTCCACTTCCACGAACAACTTTGCCAACTTCTGTGCTCTCGGCCTCCCCAATGTCCCGATCACCAACGGTCTCCAGATCACCACCGGCTCCTGCAACCCCATCCCATCGGCAACATCCCCTCGGTCGCGAACATGCCGTCCTCGAAGTTCCGTACGTATCCGCATGAATTACTTACTACCTGCTCACTCTTTTGTCGTTTTCAGAGAGCCCCGCCAACTTGGACACCATCGCCGCCAGCACGACCTTCAGCGTCACGCTCCAGACCAAGGGCATCCAGCTCGGCACATTCACCAACGCCCAGAAGACCTACTTCGGCAACCCCCAGACCCTCAACGGGCAGGGCCAGATCATCGGGCACACGCACATCGTGATCGAAGCCATCGACTCGCTCACCACGACCAAAGTCACCAACCCCAAGGACTTCGTCTTCTTCAAGGGTGTTGACGACGCCCAGGACGCCCAGGGCAACGTTGTGGTCGCTGTCGCTGGCGGGCTCCCCGCGGGTGCCTACCGCATGTGCACCATCGTCTCGTCGGCGACCCATCAGCCTGCTATCGTCCCCATTGCTCAGCACGGTGCGCTCGATGACTGCGTCTACGTTAGTTTTTTTTTCCCCTGTCTCTCTCATACGCCTGTTGCTGATGGAATACGACATAGTTCACCGCGTCCGTGGGAGGTGCTGCTGCTCCTGCCGCTGCTGCCACCGGTGCTGCCGCTGCAACTGGTGCCGCCGCTGCCACTGGCGCCGCCGCTGGAGCTGCCGCTGCTGGTGCTGGAGCTGCCGCCGCTGGTGCTGGTGCCGCCGCTGCTGGATCTGGTGCCGCCGCCGCCGCCGCCGCTTCTGGTGCCGCTGCCGTTGCCGCTTCGAGCAGTGCTGCCGCCGCCGGTGCGTTTAGTAAACGCCCCTGCTTAGCATAATCTGATTGCCCTTACTAGTTGCTGCTCCCTCTGCTGCGACCGCTGCGAAAGGTACTGGAAAGGGTGCCGCTGCCGCTGCTGGAGCTGGAGCTGCCGCAGCACAGGGAGCTGCCGCAGGAAAGGGTGCCGCCGCCGCCGCCGCTTCAAGTAGCGCAGCTGCCGTCGCCGGTGTGTTTGATAACCACTCGTTGACTTAATTTTCGATCTGACTGTTTTCTTTAGCCACTACTCCCGCTGCCGCTGCCAAGGGTGCCGCTGGGAAAGGTGCCGCCGCCGCCGCTGCTTCAAGTAGCGTAGTTGTCGCGAGCAGCGCTGCTGCTCCCGGTACGTACAATGAATGCTGCTGTCAATATTTTGATTTTAACTGTCTTTCGTAGCTGCTGCGTCCGCTGCCCCCGCGACTGCCGCGGCGGCCACTGATGCTAGTGGTGCTGCTGCCATCGTTGCAGCCCGGGTACGTCTAGTGCACTGTTAAGCACTGTTCCTTCCTGACTGTCTTTTCTAGCCACTGCTCAACCCGCCCCAGCGAAGGGAGGAAAGTCAGGGAAGGGCGCGAGAAAGGCACGCATGCTATGAGCCTAAGAAGGAAGGATTATGACGAGAAAGAGGTACGTCTCTTTCCAACTACTTGATCTATTCGCTGCCCTTTGCTGACAAACCTCACGCAGTTCAGTGCTGGATTTAAAATGTTCTCTTGATGACGGGGTCGGGCACCCGTGTCCGCAAGCGGACACAGGGCTCGGCTTCATGTACATTAGGGTTTAGACAGCGCATGCGCTGCTGGGAATCACTAACTGAAACGAATATGCTCCGGTGTGATTAAGGCACAAAGATTCAGAACTGGCGGTAACTTGATACCGCAGATACAGCAGTTGGTTGTGCAGAGAACTGTTCTCTCGGCTAATTCCCGGGCTCAATTTCATGCGTGTTCCGAGCTGCTCCTTCATTGAACGAGGAACGGGTTACAATTTGTTACACAATGAAGCGTCTGTCAAGAGACGAAGCTGTTTCTAGGCGGGGCCTGTACGCATAAACACATTCGACGGCTTTTCCCGCTCCTTGAACTCCTCATCAACCTTGTACTCGATATCCCCAACTTCACGAAAGCCCAGTTGCTTGTAGACCAGTCGTCCCATCTTAGACGCCTCCAGGATGGCCTCAATCCCTCCACGGCGCTGGGCCTCGTCAAGGCCCCATTGCGTCAGCTGCTTCGCAGCGCCTCTGCGCTGGAAAGCCGGGTCTACGGCCAACAAATCCAGCACCATGACAGATTTCTGCGGGGACTCGGGCCGCGCCTTCTCTTTTAGCACCTCGTACCGCTGTTTGCGCAGCGAGTCCAGAAGTTGTCGCAGGTAGCGCTGCTCGGGCTCGTTGTCCGGGTACAGATGTGTGAAGTCGATGGACCTGATCCCCTCGCCGTGGCCAGGGACCAGGGAGGCGTGGACCCAGATGGCCATGCCTATGATGATACGCTCCCCGCCTGGTCCCGCGAGCATAGCCTTGATGAAGTGCACATCCCCCTGGTCTCTACTGGCTGTCCAGCGGTCTGCCAGCTTACGCGCTCCGCGGACTACACCCTCCGGCGTGTCCCAGCCTGGGTTCGTGGCCGTCCATAGCCCGTCATGTGTTTGGTGGCCAAAGGCATTGCGGAGACAGATGAAAGCAGGCTCGAAGTCACCGGCGTCTGTGATGAGCTCTATGCGCAAGTCGTCGGATATTGAGGGCGCCATGAGGTTATAGAGAATTTCAGTGTGATGTAGTCCGAATCAAGAGTCAGAAAGGGTGCTGTTTGATTTCACCGCGGTCCGGGTAAGCTTTTAAAGCGTACAGCGTATGTCAGCGTTGATATAGAACTACGAAGCTGTCCAAGTCCTTTTCCCTTCGAATTGGTTTGTGCCGTCAGTCCAGTAATCAAACGCCGGTCGAGGTGAAGGCTGAGTGGGAGCTGAGTGTGAAGAACGTCCATCTAGCCGCTTTTCTCCGGATCAAGACTCCAAGACGACGTGTGCAAAGCATGCCAGGCCTTTCGAAGTATGTACATGCAGACGGTATAATGAAGCGTGTGAGAGATGGTGAGGCCAATGACTCAGTCAATAGCGAGCCGCAATAAGACATGGGTTCAGGCCATGGGAGTGTACGCAAGGGACCCAATTTCAATGATCCCGGGCTCGCCGATACCGCCGTAAGTGTGGACAGCCAGTCATTTATTAACGCAAGAACAAAAGTAAGTATGTCGTGGAGCCTGAGGACCAAGGTTGCACGAGCGAGGTGGAGGAGAACAAGAGACGTGTTGTTTGTTTGTTGATCGCCTTTCGGAATCTCGGCAAAAAGATTCGAGCTGCCGACAATGAAGTGACGGTGTAGGGGCGGAGGCGGAAGGTATAATACAGTATTGCTCGTCGACGCGTCAACGGTGAACAGCAGTTGGTTGTGCAAAGAAACTGAATTCCATAAAAAGTCAATTCGCAGCAATTTGCGCGTTCCCAGCTGCTCCTAGGCCGGGCCTGTACGCATAAACACAGCCGTGGGCCTTTCCCGCTCCTTGAACTCCTCATCAACCTCGTACCCGATATCCCCAACTTCACGAAAGCCCAGTTGCTTGTAGACCAGTCGTCCCATCTTAGACGCCTCTATGATGGCCTCAAGCCCTCCACAGCGCTGCGCCTCGTCAAGACCCCATTGCGTCAGCTGCTTCGCAGCGCCTCTGCGCTGAAAAGCTGGGTCTACGCCTAGCAACTCCAGCACCATGGCAGACTTCTGCGGGGATTCGGGCCTCGCCTTCTCCTTTAGCGCTTCAAGCCGCGGTTTACGTACTGAATCCAGAAGTTGTCGCAGGTAGCGCTCCTCGGGCTCGTTGTTTGGGTACAGATGCGTGAAGTCGGCAGGCCCAATCGCCTCGCCGTGGCCGGGGACCAGGGAGGCGTGGACCCAGATAGCCATGCCTATGATGATACGCTCCCCGCCTGGTCCCGCGAGCGTAGCCTTGAGGAACTGCACATCCCCCTTGTCTCTACTGGCTGTCCAGCGGTCTGCCAGCTTACGCGCTCCGCGGGCTACACCCTCCGGCGTGTCCCAGCCTGGGTTCATGGCCGTCCATATCCCATCATGTATTTTGCCAAAGGCATTGCGGAGACAGATGAAAGCTGGCTCGAAGTCACCGGCCTCTGTGATGAGCTCTATGCGCAGGTCGTCGGATATTGAGGGCGCCATAAGGTTACAACTTACAGAGAATGAATGGAAAAACAGCGTGATGTCTTCCAAATCAAGAGTCAGAAAGGGCGCTGTTTGATTTCGACACCGGGTCCGTAAGCTTTTTAAAGCGCACAGAGTATGTCAGCGCGAGAACCGCGAGAATGTCCAAGTCCTTTCCCCTTCGGATTCGTTTGTGCCGTCGCTCCAGTAATTAAACACCGCAAGCTGAGTGCGTGAAGAATGCCCGACTAAGACTCCAAGACGACGCGTGCAAAGCATGCCAGGCTCTTCTGTTCACCACTTTCTCCCCATCTACACCAAAAGAAAAGAGGGTTCAATGTAAGAAGAGACAGGTGCGTTTCGAAAGACATACTGCTTCACGCAAACATTTGGCAAACTTGGCAAACTCGTCCTTGCACACATCCTTCGTTACATCGGTGTACGTCGCGAGGATGCATTTGCCGTAGGCCGAGGCTTGTACGGAGCAAGTGGCCGTTGAGTGGAACGCCAGACGACCCAGTGGAGTCTTCGTCGTCGCTGCGGGAGTGCTCATGACCGTAGTGTGTCAAGTGCAGGACAGGTTATTTGTCACGGGCCGTATTTTCTTGGCTCAAATTTTGCTTGAGTTTAGACTGAGCAGGCAAGTATGTCCCGGAACCCTACATATTATAAATTACCCGACTCAGTATCCCACAAGTATCCACTATCGTACATCACTGTCTAAGATTATCCATCCCACCCAGATGCATAGATCAATCCATTCTCCCAGACTTGCTATACCCATACTCCCTGTCGTGCGCGGAATAATCATCCCAGAAAAAGTGCCGCAAGCCGAGGAAAAGAACCGCAACGAACAACCCGACCAGGAAGATGGAGGTCAGCGGGTTGGCCAGCGCGTACATCTCAACCGCCGTAACCTTGGCGTTTAGATACTGGACGAGATGAGTAACGTCTAGACGAAGTCATTGACAGAAAGCACTCACCCGCGCCATCCGCTCCACGTAGTTCTCAGAGTTCTTCGGCGGGACCGTCCCGTCCGCGGCGCCTTCAAGCGCAGGAAAAAGACTGCGCGACGTTAGCTTAATTGGAACACCCGACGGCTCCGCGTCGTAGTACTTTAGTACCTGTGGTTTAATCCGTTTAGCTGCATGGCACGAAATAGCAGGGAAACAAGACCCATACCTGGTGGTCCGCGATAATAACCCCCACGTCCTCGACATCAGACCCGCGCGCCTTGCGTAGCCCGTACATGCTCTTCATCCAGCTCTCCCACCTCTCCACATCCATCCACGTGAACACCACCGACCGTCCCGCGACAATGCCCGTCCCGCCCGTGTGCACGCGCCACTTGAGCGCAATGTCCCGGAAACGCTCCGCGACCTTCTCCCTTGTGTCTGACCCCACGGCAGCGATGACAACAAGCGGCGCATGTGGCGCATTCATCACGCTCTGGAACGTGTCCTGCATGAGCTCGAGCGACGTCGGGAGGCGGTTCGCCATGAGCCATTTGGAAAAGTCTGTATCGGTGGCGTCGAGCGTGGCCCCGCCAATGTACATCGCGGACGCGGTGTGCGGGTCGTGGTCCTTGAGCGCGATGATAGCCCAGGGCGCAGACTCTGGGATGGTGTAGCGTTTCAGTAGGAGCGGGGATGCGGAGGTGTAGATGAGAGGAGAGCCGAGAAGCGGCGCAGCAAGGCGACCAACGGTTTTCTGGCGGCCATTAGCAACGATGCGGGATTAGAAATAACTGAGACATACAATGAGATGCGTATTGTCTGCAGGATGCAGAAGAAGGTAGATCACCGGGTTTTCGGTAACATACGCGTCAACCTCTTCGGGCTGGATTGGCTGCGTGGCGCTGTGAATACGAGTTGAATCAATTGACAATGACTACACTTGAACGCTGTGGCACGTACGACGCGCTGGCCTTCTCCGCGAATGACTTGAGCTGCTCCAGCTTCCGTCCGCTATTGTATTCCGACTTCTCGCCGCCAGGTGGATAGTACATCAACGTGGGGTATCCAGTCACACCCTGCGACTTGCAGAACTTTTCATGCGCGTCGCAGTTCATCTCCGCGATGGTGATCTTGCTCTGCATGATTTTTGCGAGCTGTTTCCAGATGGGAGCTAGCTTTTTGCAGTGGCCGCACCATGGCGCATAGAACTTGATAAAGGCGGCACCCTGGTCCACATGGGATTGAAAATTGTCAGGAGTGAGAACGGTGACCTCCCCATGAGGATTCAGGACGGGGGCCGGTGCAGCAGGTGGCGGCGGCGGCGGTGACGGCGGGGATGCTTTGGGAGCTTGCTTGGTGAGATATTTAGTGAGAAGGTCAAAGTCCCGATCGCCTTTGTATTTCTCAACGAACTCGCCGTCGCGGTATAAATTCATCTGCGGGTATCCCTTGACTTTATTGGCATCACACAAATCTGTAAGCAAATCATTAGTGATCGTTCGCCGCAACGCCGAGGTGCGCACCTCCATTCACGGAGCAGTCTACCTGCGCAAGGTCCACGCCGCTGGACTTTTCACTGTACTCGACGAGCTTCTCCCCTGATAGTAAGCAAAGTATTAGTTACACAAACAAGCTGAGAGAGAACGTGAAACATGCATGTAGGCATGAATTTTCTGCAATGTCCGCAGTACGGCGAGAAGAATTCCACGAGCCATACTCCGTGAGCGATAGTGGACTGGAAATTGTCCGGGGTCAGTGGGGGCTTGAGAGACGCTGTCTGGGCCGGCAGAGCAGCGGAGGCAAGCGCAAAGGACGTCAGAAGGAGTGAGACAGGAAGCTCGCTGAGAGCGAAAAGCATTGGCAGAATCATTATGGTCCACAAAAAGAAACGGAACGACGGAAGCAAGGACTCGGAGGGATAACGCAATGTATATGCGGCTGTGCACTTGTATGTTGGCATTTGGTTATTGATGTCAGTTCTTCAGACTCAACCACAATTTGACGACAGAGGGGAACTTTGCATTTTTCAGGCCCATTTTCGCCATTCGACTACCCTACGGTCAACAGAGTCGTCGCCGATCCTCCCCAATTACACTTCGACAGTGTGGTACGGCGTTTGTAGTGTGCTGCCCTGCGCAGCGAGAAGTTTGGCTGATACCGAGGAATCTATGCCTCCTGACATCCCGAACACAACTGAAGCAAGACAGCGTAAGACATAACCGAGGTACAGTATAGGAAACAAATGAAGTTCCTCGATCTCCCTTCTTAGGGAGGTAGGTTGAAACACGAGCCCCATATGTGCGACCAATACAGAGCATTCTGCAAAGGAACAGCTTTTTACTGCTCAATCTCCCCCGTTTGACCTCGGTCACCTCGCGCACTGGACGAGCTCAAATACAGCGGGCGCGAACGGTGCAGCGAAACGGACGCGGCATTCGGTATTGTGAAATCCCTGCGGGCGAACTTTGGCTGGAGGAGATACGCGGCTCCGTGCGGGGCGCGTTCGCGAGGTTGGAGGTGTGCGGGCCCGGTCCATATGAGGCGAAGCCGCAACCGTGAGTGAATTTTCCCTCGAAAGCGAATCGCATGTAGATGATGAACCATTTGCGAGGTGCAGGTGCTTGATACTTGACTTGAGAGAGATACCGCCACGGGAAGACGACAGTGCTGGTGGACGCACAAAACGAGTCGACCCAAACTTGGATCCAATATGATTCTCTCTCAGCCCGGCGCCAACTTGAAAGAAAATTTCAAGTGGTCTGATACGCATATGTCCGCTGGACCCTCACGCACCACGATCTCCTCCATAATTTGACTTGTTCGCTGAAAATCCCACGGTTGATTCTGGATTCTGGAATCTAGCGTGGCAACAACACATTCAACAGAACTACCACTCCATCGCCTCTGGGCCACTAGCCATGCCCTCAACTCTCTTTCCCGCCATATATCCAACCCCATCCAACCACGGCCACATTCTCGTCCTGCGCTGCTCAAAAGCAGCGATCGCCTCCGCATTCCTCATCGTCGCAGCAATATCATCGAACCCATCCAACAAACACCGTCTCCTGAACGCATCCACTTTGAACCGAATCGGGGCCTCTCCCGAGTCCCTTGCACTGCGTGCACGTGTAATTTCCTCCTGCTCAAGATCCACCACGAGCTCGATCCCCGCCTCCGCATCTCGGGCCAGCGCGCGACACTCCTCCACGCTAAGTTCGATGGGGAGCATGCAGTTCTGGAGACAGTTGTTCCAGAATATATCCCCGAAGCTGGGCGCGATGATACAGCGGATGCCGAAATCTTCCCTTCACAAGTGGCGCAGGGTCAGTTCCACCATAAACCAAACCAGTTTATTGCAATACACGTACAAGCTCCACGCGGCGTGCTCCCGCGAACTCCCGCACCCAAAGTTCTTCCCAGTCGAAACGATAATCACAGCCTTGTCATGCCGGGGGGTCGGGTCCAGGACAAAGTCGCGAACCGCCTCGCCGGTATTGACGTCGCGTCTGAGGTTGTAAAACAGCCCGCTTGCGAGTCCTGTGCGCACATCGTTTTGAGGAACTGCTTGGGGAGACTCATGTCCGTGTCCATATTTTCAATGTACATCGGCGCGGCTATGCTCTTCAAGACGCGGAAGACTGTGCTTGGAACTTCATCGCCCGCAGATGCTGCTGCTGCCTTGGCGGATTGGATCGCCGTAGTCGGGGCAATAACGTCCGCGACGGAATCCGCAGATACCGGCTGCTGCTGCTGCACGGGAAGCACATCGACACCCATCGTCGCCTGCGAGGATTAATGCTGGAACTCCCTGACATCCACTAGCATCCCGTGCATAGCAGCAGCAGCAGCCATCGCCGGACTCATCAAATGCGTGTGCCCCCCGGCACCCTGTCCCCTCAAAATTTCTATCACTCGGGCTGGCGCACCGTTTCCCCGCACCCAACTGATCCTTGTTCATCCCGACACACATCGAGCACCCCGCCTCGCGCCACTCGAAGCCCGCGCGGCGGAACACCGCGTCGAGCCCCTCCGCTTCCGCCTGGCGCTTCACCCGGCTCAAACCCGGCACGACCATCGCCCGCACACCCCGCGCGACACCCACCTCCGTCCCAGCCGCACGCACCACACACTACATCCGCCGCGGAGCGCAGATCTTCGATGCGCCCGTTCTTACACGAGCCAGTGAGCGCGTTATCAACTGATGCCCTCCAAAAAACTAGAGAAACTATATGCTGCTCAGGAGAATGGGGGCCTTCACAGTCGGTGGCAGCGGGCACTGCCCCAGAAACCTCGCGGGCTAAAGCGCTAAATGACGGACCGATGCGAACAATTATTTTGAAAGGGAACAAACAACGATGATGCGGCCTGAGGGGCGAGGACATTCTCACACTGGGAAAAGGGAAGTTTTTGGGCACGTAGGAACGTTGAACTCGGATCGTCAATCATTGCGAGCGCAGCGAGCAATTCTTCGGTAACACGTGAGGACAGAGGGTGAACCAGTTTTTGACTTTTCGCCCCACGACTTTGACGACCACGTGAGCGGCTTGTTCGGCATCTTTGCGGCATTCCAAGGCGAGCCTCAGAAAAGATGCCACCCAGCTCTGACAGCTCTGTTACTCTCTCCCATCTATTCTCTGTCCTCGTCCTCGCTGCTCTGCTTCACTGCTCGCCGTCTGTTGCAGCTCGACCTTGAGCTCGACATTTATCTCTTCCCCTGCCTGTCACCTGGGGCCCCGACTCTTCTACCGCATATTCACGCGACGTCCGCCTCCAATATCAGCGGCAATATGCCACCATGTACCCAGAGAGCACCAGTCGGGTCATATGAGCGCGACATCAGTGATGGATATACCTCAAGTGGGGGAAATCAGTACGCAGGCGGGGAAGGTAGCGGTAAGCAAGCCCAGCCTGACGCTCGGGCTCCCCGACCTGATAACAACGGTGCCCGACCTTCAATTTCCGGACTCACCCGAAGAAGGAATAGGTGCGTCTAGGTCGCATTCGCCAGAGGCAGTCTTATTAGCGGCTCTGGCTATGTAAAATAAATTCCCCATTGGAGTTCATTGACGAGTCTGTGCCCGTGGTAGTACTTACTCCGTATTATCGCCACCATTTGTATAAAAAATCACATTTTTTGGGTGGCAAAGGTCTTATCTATTATCCCCTTGATCACCACGACTTCCAAACGACTTCCGCAAAATCTCGTACGCTTCCCGCCTTCGCAAATGCACCCACCGGCACGAAACTGGCTTGAAAGCCTTGCCGCGCTATGCCGTGATTAAGCCGACCGCCGAGATCATGTGATTGCAAAGTCGTGGGGCAAAAAGTACGAATCTGGGTGAAGCAGGGCTGCAAACAAGAACAAATTGTACGAATTTTTGATGGCTCGCAGCGACGCGTTCAGAACTAGGTCATTTCGAGTGATATGCCCGCACGGAAGAAGTTTGTCGGCGGCCGCCAGTGGCCTGTGGTGGCCGACGTCGGCCGTGGGCGGTTAGCGGATAACAGTGTTAGGTAATGTTCCTCGGCAATTCCATGTGATGCCATCCACTACCCCTATTCTGGGTTGCTGGTGACCGCCCATCTTCAGCGAAAGCCAACGGCCGCCAGCGTGTCTTAGAGATCAAAAATATTGTAAAATCCTCAATCACTGGTGGCCGGTGTTGGCCAGCGGCTTTAGCAGTCCGTCTTCAACTTACGGTGGTTCAGAACTATTTCTGAATTGTTTCTCAATGCTGGTTGACATTCCAATTTGCGGGAGGAGAGCATGGAAGGATTTGAATGGGAATTGCATCACATATTGTTTATATACATAGAATAGTTAGCTGAAAGCCACTGGCCGCCGGTGGGAGCCGCTGGAAGCCGGTGGTCCTCATTGGCTCTGCCGCAGAACCACAGGTTGGTAGAAGAGAAATCATTCTTTAGAAAATAAGTTTAGAATCAGGCAGAAAAAATCACAGAAGTCGCAAAAATCACCGATAAGTCAGTACTAGTCAGTGCTTGTCGATGAAGTGTGTTGGCTTGCGCTGGTTGAGAGACAGGATCATTGAGCATCAAGGATTTACATCAAGAATGATGGCCGAGTGAATAGATATCAATGGCAAACGTTGGGGGCCGCCGGCCCGGGTGGGCTTATGCCCTCCGGGCATATTACTGGTCATTTCTTGCTCTGTTACTTCGTAAATTTAACTGTACACTACCAACGTATTGAAAAATGGTATTGCGAACTTGGAACTGCAACCGACTTCAAACAGATGTGTTTCAATTCTTCCGAATTTTTGTCGTGCCACTTGCACCGCCACCAACTGCCAGCCTTGTGCAAAACCTAATTTGTACGACAACGCCGCCTACTACATATTTGGATTCAGTTCAAAAGAGATTGGACTGCGAAGCGAGCACCCGGCGCGGCCGCGGATTCATAGACTCGTGGACCAGCCGGCCCGGTGAAATTTGATGCCATCGCAGAACTCGACAACAACCGGAACCACGAGGTCGCCACGAGGTTATCGGTTGTTGTCGTTCTCATCATTGTTTTGGCTGATATTGTATCTATTTGTTCTCCTTCCTCTTTCGTCACCCGCCTACTCTGAGTGGATGTCGACCGGCTTGCGAGTCTAGCGGATTCATATTATAAACATATGTAAACTTGTAAGGCAGGACAAAAAATTATGCTATTATTACTATTGCATGCGGGAACTAGTTGGAGCGGTTGATCAGAAGGGCAACTTGGGATTGTAGTTCCTCCATGAGGGTTCGGAAATCAGACAACTCGCTTTTGATACTATCAAACTTCTTCTCCATGGTGTCGAATTTCTTGTCCATACTGTCGAATTTCTTGTCCATGGTGGAGTGGAGGCCGGATACGGCTTTGTCAACAGTGTCGACCTTGTCCTTCATCGCGGCGACTTCCGATTCTAGACTGATATACCTGCGACGGCTTCGCTCAGGATGCCATTTAAAGACGAAATGATGGAAACTGACACGGATGGGGACTTAGGGGCGGCGTCGGGGGGTCGCTAACCATATTGTCAAAAAAAAAAGTGGTCGAAAGCCCAGAAGGATACGTACAAAGCGTTGTATGCCGATGCGGTGGCAATGAAACCCGCGACACGGGAATCATTTTGAGGAGGGTGTCCATGATCACTAGACGATGGTCGTTAGTTTCTATCATACGAAGTATGAAGCAGCGCTCACGAAGATTCCTCCGAAGGAATAGACCCCATTTCGGAGGGGTTTGGAACGTGGATTCTGTCGGCCACGCTGTGTTCTACTCAGAAAACGGAAACATTGCGTAGTAGCGCGACCTACCCCGAGATCATTCTGTGGAAAATTGAGTTACACCGACCCTTGCGCTGATGAACCACATACCCGTAGGAAGCGTCGCTTCCCAGCCCCGACGAGACACTCGGGGAACTCCGCACTAGTGAGCGACTCGTAACTGGCGCAGATCATAACACACTCACTCTTGAGACCCGCGCCCGTTACTGGATGCTGACATCGGTCGTCGTCGTCCAGCCGAGGGAAATAAGTGTGGGGCGACTTTGCGAACCACAAGAGACATGGTACTTATAGCCAGGTAGTGCGGAAATCAAGCGGAAGCTTCAAGTGTCGCGGAAGTGCTGAACTGCAGTGTGACGACGATCATGACGACATCAATGATGTTCGTCAAACTGCCTTTTGGGTAATCCAAACAGATTCAATTCTTCGTCGCGTTCATCTGTACCTATCAGAAGGTCAGTAAGTTTTCTCTTCTCTTCTCTTTGTGGTTGCCCGGCGGGGTTCTCTCCTCCTGGGACTCTGGAGAGAAGTCAGCGAGGGCAATCACAAATTTTATACTTACGATACACGAGATCTTACTTACACGCTTCGAATGAGTTGAACCGACAGTACATCGACGTAGTGCATAACGACTTGTAGTGCAGTAGTAGGATTACTCCCCCGACTCGGCGTCGAGTGTGCGCTTCACGCGCGCCGCTGTCTTTTCGTCCTGATGAATAGGTTTGCAAGTTCATTCTCTTCTTCTCTATAGTATTTGTACTTACTGAACATCAGATCTAATTCAACTCGATTCGGAGCCTACTCACACCAAGTGCGTTCTTAAAGTCTTTCCATTCATAAGAGTCGAGATTTACTGACTATCCCCACAGGTATTCCCAACTCGGAGTGCCGTGCGCAACGCGTTCGAGACGTTAGCTCCACGGTATTTTCATTTGTTCTCGTAGGTAACCCCGCCTCGGAGTGGCGTGTGCGGCGCGTTCGAGATGTTAGGTATGCGATACATAAGACGCGAGTCGAAACTTTTGCTCACTTGTTCAGGTATCTGACTCTCGGAGTGCCGTGAGCGCGTCGCGTCGCTTGTTCAAGACTTCAAGACAAGATTTCAGTTACACAAGACATCTCATTCATCGTGCTCACCGCTACACAAGTATGTATACATACTTACTTCCTGTCTATAAGTTACTTACTGAAGCTCTGACTTGACTTCAGGCCGAAATCGTGCTCGACGAAGGCACGCAAAATGAATCCAAGGTGCGTCTCATATTTATCGCATGATACGAGTCTGACTTCGACGTACTACTTAGATGTGTGTTCCTTCGTTCAACAAGCCTTCTTATATCAAGTGAGTCTTCTTTCATCTCGTTTTCTTTCGTTCACCTTAGGCCTCTCAATTCAGATGTGAATTCAACTCTCGAGCTCAAACATTTAACAAGGTATGTTCGTGTTGCTATTCGCAAGACGACTCGAGACCGATGATTATGTTTTCAAGCACTTATCCATTCAAGTATGGATTACTCTCCCGACTCGGCGTTGAGTGCGCGCGCCGGCGTCTTTGAATCCCATGCCGAGTGAGTCCTGTCTCGTTCCCTATTCTTCGCTTACATTCACTCACCCTGCACCCGAACTCAGATCTTCAATTTACTTGCACAAGATGCCAAATGAATTTAAACCCTACGCGCCACGTAGTCCATATCAGATTGTAGTGTAGTGGTTCACGACAGTATGCGAAGCGAACTCCAGGTGCGTCCCATCTTCTTTATTCTAACATACTTTGACGCCGACCAGTTCAATCCAACTCTTCGTCGCGTTCATCTGTACCTATCAGAAGGTCAGTAAGTTTTGAATCCTTTTTTCTTCTTCTCTTCTCTCAGACCTATGTGGCACTCTGATACATCAAGCATCTCACGGGAGAGACCCAGCTCGATACATCCCAATCTCTCCACCTGATGCATCACACCAGAGATCCTCCCTTCTGGGGTGTTTGATAGCTGATCCCGCGGTTCTACCCACGCGCTCGCTGGCTGCCCGCCCTCGAGCGCGTGGCTGTGCCCTCCCGCCTTCTCAGAAACAGAACAGTTCTTGTATCGCTCACCCTTGTTGTTGTCAGTGTAGGGTACGCTCAATATCATCTTATAAGCCTTACTGTCTGTTTTCCCGCACCTCAACCCTCCCTGCGGTGTTGTTTAACGTCTTCCCATACAGGCTTTTGGGTGAGCGCAGTGATGTTTGCACATATTTAACATCAATGCCAAAGACGACGGCATCTTCCAGCTGCTCCTTTCCTTGCGCGCCGTTCCACATCCGGCCCACCGTGCTCGCCCTGGCATCCTCTCCGGCCCTCCCTGCATTGCACCACACTCAGAGCTCTGTCCCATATCCTGCGCTGCGCACACCCACATCGATTTTACCACCGTACTTAGATCCGCCTTGTAGAATACAGTAACTGCGTGGGCACCTAAGCATAGTCATTCCTCCAAATGCAACTGGCAGATATGAGGTCCTTAGTTCAGTGGTAAGGTGTCAGTCGCAGTCATGTCGCATGATCTTTCGTGGGTTCGATTCCGCTATAGCGTTTTATTTCGTATATTTTCCTCAGGCTTCGAAGTTATAAGTTAAGACGCGATATATATCTTCCACTATTTTCTAGCAATAATGCATTTGGCCATTCATGTTCAGCTACATATCACATCACATTTTTTTATTAGGTGGACGAGCACCGGAACACAGTACTGACAAAGGTGGTTGAGCACCTGTTTTTTGGACCAGGTTGAGCTGGTTTATCTACTCCCTCACTCCACTCTACTCTATGCACGTGTCCCTTTTTTTTCTACGTGTTTATTAGTTTAATACCCAGACTCTGTCTCGAATAGACTTACTTGGTGACAGGTTTCTCCCCAGACGGCGGTTCTCCGGCCTTGCGTTTCCCCATCTCGATAAGAGCTCGGCGTCCTGCTCCTGCTGCGCTGTGTTTGGGTCCTTCTGTCTCGCCACCTCACTTGTCCCAAATTCTCCCCGCGTCTGCTTGACCAGTCGTACGACAGGTGTTCCATCTGCATTCAGTGCGGCTTTCACCACGCGTTTTGGACGTGCAACAATGACCAAGTCCCACCACCCGCAGGATTCCGCTTCAGAGCTGCCGCGCGCTTCTCATTTTCCGTGGCAGCCGCCGCTTTCTCATCAGCTGCCTTGGAAACCCGCAACATCTCAGTCCGGGTTTTCCGCATCAGCTGTTCCTCGGCCCGAATGCGAGCGGACTCCACGCGAGCTGCAGCGCCAGTCAACGGTGCGACAGCTGGGACTCTTCCGCCGGCTCATCAACCGCAGTGGTGACCGTCAAAGCTGTGGTCGCAACTGTGACTGGCGCGCGTGCACCCCCCCTCCCACCTCGCCCTCCCGCCCTGCCTTCCCCTCCCCTGAGGTGTTCCTCGTGGCGGTTTGGGCACATTCACCCTTGGACGGGTTACAATGATCCTCCTTTGCAGTAGATCTGGCGGCTGCTGCGACAGCGGGAGAGTGGGCGAGGGAGCAGGAGGGGAAGTTGCTGCGACAGCGGGAGAGGAGGCGAGGAAGCAGGAGGGGAAGTTCCTGTGACGGCGGGGGAGAAGGAGGCGAGGAGCAGGAGAAGCTGCTGCGATGGTGGGGGAGGAGCGCGCCGAGGCAGCTGCTGCGATGGCGGTGCTCGTAGTAATTGCTGTGATGGCGGTGGTGGTGGTGGCAGCGGTGGCAGCGGTGCTGGCAGCCCCGGCGACGTCTCTTCCTCCAGTAGCGCTAGCAACTTCGATGCTGTTCTCGTCGGCGCTGCACCCATGCACTTGCAGAGGTCCACCTCTCAATGCTGGTACTGGGGTTGTAACAGTGGCCATGGCTTGGGCTTGGGCGTGAACGCAGCAACAACGTGCTTGGTGGTGGGAAGTGAAAGTGAGATTGTGAGCGCCCCGGGCTCCCCCCACGTGCGATCCGCCTCGAAGATGAGTTCCTGTGTATCGGGCGGGCAAGGGACGGGCAACATCCTCACCTTTGAATCAAACACGGGCGAAGCATGGGAGGCAGGGGGCCCAATCTGAGACGTCCAATCCCCAAGCATCTAATGCACTGTCCTCAAATTGACGTGTCGCAGAGGCCCGCCCTGAAGGCCAGACCATCGAAGGAGGAGGACCCAGGACCAAACGAGGATCTGCCGAAGGAGGAAAAGGCCGAGTAGTCGAGGGAGGCAGAGGGGCCGTTTGTGAAAGATGTACTGTCGAAGGAGGAAGCCTCTTGGAAGAAAGGTGTTGTGTCGTCCTCCCATCCGCTACTGTTTGATAGATTGAAGGCGCTGTCGACACTGCCGTAGTCAGACGAGCCGCACGCAGACGATATCCCAGACGCCAGCGCATCCACATCAGTGGCCACGTCATCAATTGCGGCTAGGCGAGCCTGACCTCGGGGCGGCATGACGATGTGCGTCGAGTACACCAGTCTTCCATGAAGACTGCGTAGTCTTCCCTTTGCTACCCGCTACTTGCTTGGTGCTTGTGCTGCGCTGTGGTGCCACTGGCTGCTTTGTGGGTCCTCCTCGCCGTCGTCGTCCAGTGGATCAACGAAATCAACCCCTCCAGCCCGTCGGCGGTCGCTTCATCCAGATTGAGAGATCTAGTGTTACGCTCCGCATGATCTGTGCAGTGCAGTAGATCAATAGTGTCTATTCACGCGCGCCTCCTGCACTCACCAACGCTCGTTTCAAGTACTTTACGAAGGGCTTTTCACAGCACCCTCGAAGCCTGTGTGTGAAGCTGGAAGTCCGCGCCGAGGGCCGTCGTACCGTAACAAAATCTAAAGGTAGATCATGCGAATCAGAAATGTGCAAACTGACGCCCACAACCCGAATCGGTAGCAGTACTTACGACTTGGTAGAGATTGCACCGCTGCGATTTGGCATTGGGCCACCACCCAACAACATGAAATGCCATCCGGTGTGTTCGCCCATCGTCTGCAGCAGCTCGCTCACTACCTCCCCAGTTGATCAATCGCACTACAAAATGTTCTCAGTCAAAATTCACACTCCTGACTTTGTGCTTACTGCTGGTATTGTTCTGGTGTCCGGTCCTCGTCTTCGTCCCCTGCGTCTGATGTCCGACTGCGGTTCAGCTCCTTCACCCGCTTCGCCACCTCGAGCTTCACTTCTTCTGTCTCTGCCACAAACATCTCCATACCTGTCTTCCGCCAGATGCTCATGCGCAGTCGACGCCTGGCCGTGAGCTCGCTGTCTTTCCCTCTCGCTCCCTCTTCATCACTGCTCTCCACGGCTGCCCCGTCCTCCTGGTCTCTGAGAGCGCTTAGTGCAGCCTCTGTGCGCTTAGCCGCCTCAGTAGCCACTTTATCTTGGTAGAGCTTCTGATAGACCTCCACTGCACGAACGGCACGCTTTTGCTTCCCAGGCTTGAGCGCCTGGAACAGCGACCCTGTCCTCCGACGGCCCACAGCACGCCCTCGAGGACCAAGGCGATACCGCATCCATGTACTCAATTGCTGGTCGCCGCAGTCAGTCTGTGTTGTCGGTTGTGCCGATATGTAAGCTCACCTCCTTGACTTTGGTCGTAGCTGTTCCTATGTCTTCCTGCGTCATATCGGCCTGCGGCACCACCGGCCAACGCGTCAAGAAAGTCTCATTCAGGCCCACCATGAACTTGTGGACCTTCGACTTGATTCCAGTTGCAGCCACTGTCCTGTAAGCGGGCAATTGGCTCTCCAGATACGTTTTTTGTTCGAGAGTCGTCCATTCTTTACCGACCATAGCAAAGCCAGCAATAGATGAGATGGGGCAGTGCGGCAAGTAATTTTGTTGGCCGTTTAGCAGTCGGTACTTATTTCTCCCTCAAAGGTTGAAGCGTCGCTTGTATAGATGATTGAAAACGAGAAATCCTTCCTTTCGCATCGAATTTCAGGTCCAAAGTGTATGTTTCCGCTTTTGGCCCGTATCTCATGTTCCTCATGGGTTTCTCACCCATTCTCATTCGGTTTCTCATGCGGTTCTCATCGGTTTCTCATGGTCAACCTCACATGGTCTCTACCATGCGGCAAATCTAGAATCGATAGTGTCTCAATCATCCAATCAAGGGAGCGACAGCCACAGACCCCCGGACACGACACGTGTCCAGATCTCTGGTAGATTGGTCAGGCCCCCAGTATTCTTCTTCTTAAACTCGGCACGACCCTGTAAGACCCTCGCTCCACTTCTTTCTCCTCCCACTACCCAGCTCAGACCATGACAACTTTCACTACAGCCGCTCATACCGCCGCTAATACCGCTGCTAATATCCGTAACGAGGCGATGGCGGTACTCGCGACTGTGGACGAGCTCGTTATCCGCGCGAACAGACTCTCCACTCTCGCTGTCAATATCCAGCGTAAGTGTTTATCTCTTTGCGGACATCGCCTGCCCTCTGATTTTTTTCGTCTCTCAGAGAGAATCCCTGCGCTCCTCCAACGCCTCACTGAGGAGGAGGCCTCGGATGGTAAGCTTCTACCTTTCTCTGGCTCTCTTCTCACTCATATCTCGCAGATACCTGGGTCCGTGCCACCCCCCGGACTCCCACGCAAGTCGCCGCCGACCTTGCCAACCTCGCCGATGGAACTCGTGCTCTTTGGGTCGTGTATGTTGGGCGCGAGCCTGGCATTTATACCACTGTGTACGTTTTCAATAACCAACCTCTTCACCTTCCGCTGAAATTGCGTTCTCAGCGAGTCTGCGGACTTCCAGATCAAGGGATGCCCCGGGCAGCAGTACCGCCGCAAGACCAGCAAGCAGGAGGCTGTTCAGTTCTACTCCGATAAGTGGCGTGCGGGTGAGGTGGAGAAATGGGTTCAGATGATTAGCGACAATTAGTCTTTCCCTGCGTATCATAGGCATGTAAATGGCTCCGCCCCAATTTCACCCTCTCTGGTGCCTTTTTTTGAGTTCAGCCCCTAAGAATTGATGAGCAATTGATTTCCGTCGCTTTCCCAGTTCCCTTTTTTGGGTTCTTCACGCGAACAGGTTTTGATTTCCGCAATACTTCCGTGGGTGTATTATAATTCCGTGAATGTATGTGGAAAGTCCCGATACGCCGTAGCGACAAGCACGCAATATAATTCAACTCCTCGGCTCCAAAAAAACATGTGAATTTGACAATGGTCCTAGTCGTGTAGCTGCGTAGATAAACCTCCACCTCAGTCTTCGTCACTGCGCGTTCAAGTCGAGTAAGTCTGGGCATGACGTGCTATACAAAAATACCCTACCTACTCGTATATTGTGGAGCCAGGTCCACCCATTTGTCCAACACCTCGGATGGTTGGTGGGGCGCGCATCTGTCAGCTTCGGTTAGGGACAACTGGTCAATTGAGCATCATATGCTCACCGAGCTTGTGAGTCCATCGGCGAATCACCTATGTCCGCCCGCTGGTTCTCACCGACAGGGCTGCGCCCCAGACTCAGCCCCAAAGTGATACAATAACCGCCATACATACCTAGACAAGGCTGGCACCTCGGATGAGATGAGATGACAAGAAACATTGACCTCTTCAGGTTCTGGATCAGGTGTATCGTTTTGCTTCTTCTTTGGTGGATCCCAGCGTCGACGGGCGAGTTTCTTCGCAGCTCTGAAATACACTGTTAGTGAGTTTGGAGTGCGCTACGGAATCCATGAAGATGCACCTGAGTTCAGCCGCCTTGACACGCTTCTTTTCCTTCACTTCAGGATGTCTTTCATAGTACCGAGCAGACGCTGCCTTCCAACGATCTCTCTTGCCCTGTAGAGCGAGTGCGGCACGGGAGTCCTTGATCCTCGCTAAACTATATCCAAATGAGTAGGGTAGGTACCAGTAACTAGTTAATAAAACGCCAGCAAACACACCGTCTGTGTTCATGGTCCCTGCATCCCTCTAAGTAGTCCTCAAATATCACCTCGAGCTCGCTATCCTCCTCAAAATCAATGTTACTAGCACGAAGCAGAGGCGAAGGAGGTTGTAGGCGAGAAGACGGAGAGGGCGAGTGTCAGGTCCCGTGCCAGGACCAACCAGATCACGGTACAAATCTCACGGTCAACTCCTCGGATCCGACTTGCAATTCTGTATCGTCCTATTGGACTCTATTGTTTCAAGTTCGTTCTTATTGTTCTTACATCTTCTTCATCTCCGGATGACTCACAATTGGCTTATTGTCTTTATTGTACTTACTGGATCATTCTCGGATTTTAACTTTAGTATAAATACTTAGTATTGTAAAGTAGTAGCCTCAGTTCGAATATCGACTTAGTTGGTTCCCTATTACCTTCTCCCTCTAGTCTTTGTCTCTTCGGAAATCGGGCCTCGGGCGTATTGACGGGCGCAGCGCACGAGCTGAAGCCAAGCCCGCATCCGGTCGGAACCCGTCTCGGCCGCCGCCGGAATCCGGCGGATCCGGAACACCGCACTTGACAGTATATTCGAACTCACCGTTCATTACGCCCTTTCATGTCCGGAAAGCTCACTGCTGCTCTAAGTACAGAAGAACGTGCAGCCGAGCTTCGCAGGCAACAGAAAATCTTGCTCGCGATTTACGGGCACAGCGCCGCACTCCTTCGGAAACTATAACTCTTCGGGAATTGTCTCCCGCTCCACGTACAAATACCACAATCCCAACCGATCGCACCACCTATAACCAACAACTCCGCGACAATTCCAGTCGCTTCATCCAGGACGCTCACACTATTCGACAAGCGGGGCATATATCAGGCATGGCTACATTCACCACTACACAAACTTACGCTACTGCACCAGAACATGCGGCCGACTCTGTTTCCCAGGGCCGCCGGGGCAGTATTTTTCCGGTAGTCGAGTCCGTACCCCCAATCGCTGTCTTTTCCCGGCACGTATCCCCGGCCACTCAACGCAGACCGCGGCATTCCCGCTCTCCTTCTCGCGGTCGTTCCCGCACCACTCGACACTCGGCTAATTCTCCTCCCGTTTCCGCTCCGGCCGCTGGCGGCGGCTCCGGCGGAAATGGTGGAGATGGCGGAAATGGTGGAGATGACGGAAATGGCGGTGACGGAAATCAATCCCATGGTCACTCACGCAGTAGGTCGCCTCCTAGGGATCGTGCAGGTAACACAGGGCCATCTGGTGGATCACCCCCTAGTGGTGGACCCGGTGGTCCGAGTGGTCCCGGTGGACCTAGCGGTCCCGGCGGACCCGGTGGTCCTGGTGGTGGTGGCGGAGGTGGTGGTGGGGGCGGAGGCGGAGGCGTTCCTCCTCGTGGTCCTTCTCCAACGACCCGAGGGCAAATGGAACACTTCGCTGACGCTCTCGGCGCTAGCCTTGGTCAAGCACTCTCGTCCCTAGGTAATGGCGACAAATCTCGTGCCCGCGTACGGGATCCGGACACATTCGACGGCAAGGATCCGGAAAAACTCCGGACGTTCCTCTTCCAAGGCGTCCTCAACTTCCGTGATCGCCCGGCGGCGTTCCGCCTTGACTCCCAGAAGGTGAATTATATGATTTCATACCTTACTGGTGATGCTCTCGGCTGGTTTGAACCCGCCCTCGTAAACCCGGACCCGGACAACATTCCCGCCTGGGTTGACAGCTACGATCACTTCGTCACTGAGCTCCAGCTCAATTTCGGCACATACGATCCCCGCCAGGATGCCGAAAACGAGATCGTCGCGCTCCACATGACTGAAGGCCAGACTATTCAAAAGTATCTGGTACGTTTCAACAAGCTGTCCCAACTTACCGGGTGGAATTCCGTCGCACTCCGCAAAGTGTTCTACGACGGGCTTCCGGAGCGCATCCAGATCAAGCTCCGTGATCTTCCCGGTGGCAAGCCCACCTCGCTCGACCTCCTTAAGGTCTCCGCTCAGGCTATCGATGCCTCTCATTGGGAGTGGATTAAAGAGCAGAAACTTCGCCGGTCTCGGAACCCGGCGGCCGGTAAACCCGATCCTCCCCGCACGACGCTAACAAGTCGGGTCCGTCCGGACCCGGCAAGACTTCTTCCCCGCCTAAGGACAACGCCAAGGGTGACAACAAGGAGAAGAAGAAGTCGGGGGGAACGGTGGGAACGCCGGTGGATCCCCCGGTAAATCTTCGCCTCCTGCTGATAAACCCTGGGCGAAGTTCCTCGGAGCCGACGGGAAACTGTTGGAGTCCGAGCGGAAGCGGCGGATCGATAACGACCTTTGTCTGTTGTGCGGGGATTCCGGCCACAAGGCCAACGAGTGCGACAAACGTCGTGCCCGCGGCCGCGGCGCCCAAACGACACCTCCTCCGGCCGCCTCCACTTCCGATTCAGCTAACAAGTCGGGAAACTAGTTAGCGACTCTCGGCCTTCCGCGCGACCCGAGGGTCGCTTTGCTAGTCTGGATCGCGCGGCCGACTTGTTTGTACGACTTAATGCCTCTGCCTTGATGGACCCTCATGCCCTTTACCTCTCATTACGATCTCCGCTCCTCCGCGCCGCGTTCCGGGCCCTAGTGGACTCCGGTTCGTCGCATTGCTTCATAGACTCTGTTTTTTGTACCACCAATAATCTCACGCGCGTTCCTGTTTCTCCGATCGGCCTCCGTCTGTTTGACGGATCCTCCGGGTCCGTCATTACTGAGTGCGTTTACCTTGACGTTCTCTTCCCTTCTGGTGACTCGATGGCAATCGAATTCTATGTCACAACTCTGGACTCCGCCTGCTCTGCCGTTCTTGGATACAACTGGCTCACCCGCTACAATCCGTTGATTGATTGGGTTTCGGGCCATATCTCTTTCCGTTCGCCTAGCTACGTAGGATCCGCACCGGCTCCGTCTGGTGTTCTTCCGTCAGTTTCAGCTGACATTCCGTCTCCGGCTCCCGCCGGATTTCCGCAGGTTCCGTCTGTGGAACCTTCTGTCGCTCCTCCGGCCGACGATTCTCCTCCGTCGATCTCCTTCATAGGAGCAGCTGCCTTCGCTCGTGCGCTTCGCGCCGAGGGCAGTACTATGTACCGCCTCACTCTCGCTACGGTTAACGGCCGCTCGGCCTCCGTCGATGAATCGCCTCCAGACCTCAGTCGGCTTCCGCCGGAGTATCATGACTTCGCGGACGTTTTCTCCGCCTCGGAATCTGAGAAGCTGGCTCCGCATCGGCCGTACGACCTCAAAATTGACCTCGAGAACGGCGCCGTACCTCCGCCCGGTCCCATTTATTCCCTTTCACAACTCGAGTTGAAGGCCTTGCGCGAGTTCCTCGACAAGAATATCAACAACGGTTTTATTCGTCAGTCCACTTCTCCGCACGGCGCCCCGGTACTCTTCGTTAAGAAGAAGTCCGGTGAACTCCGGCTTTGCGTCGACTTCCGCGCACTAACCGCATTACGCGCAAAGACCGCTATCCTCTTCCGCTCATTGCCGACCTCCTTGACGCCGGCCGTCGGGCAAAGGTGTTTTCCAAAATTGACTTGAAACATGCTTACCATCTCGTTCGTATCGCAGAAGGCGAGGAATGGAAAACCGCTTTCCGGACCCGGTACGGGTCCTTCGAGTGGATGGTTATGCCTGAAGGTCTCACCAACGCCCCGGCTGCTTTCCAACGTTTCATGAACGACCTCTTTTCCGATCTCCTCGACGTCTATGTCGTTGTCTACCTCGACGATATACTTATCTACTCGGAGGATCCGGCGGAACACCGGAACCACGTTCGAGAAGTCCTTCGCCGGCTCCGCTCGGCCGGACTTTTCGCCTCCTTGAAGAAATGTGACTTCAGCGTCGACACTGTGGAGTTTTTGGGCTACATTATTTCGCCCGCAGGTCTTTCTATGGATAGCTCAAAGGTTAAGGTCATACAGGATTGGCCGGTTCCCCGGAAAATCAAGGACATCCAGTCTTTCCTTGGTTTTGCCAACTTCTATCGGCGCTTTATCTCGGACTACTCGGATATTGTTATTCCGCTTACCCGCTTGACGCGGAAATCTGAGCCTTGGGTTTGGTCGCCCAAGTGCCAGGAATCCTTTGACGCTCTTAAAAAAGCGTTCACTTCGGCTCCGATCCTTTCCCACTGGGTTCCCGGTGCACAACTCATTCTTGAAACCGACGCTTCTGACTACGCCATTGCAGCCATTTTATCCCTTGTCTCGCCGGCCGATGGTGATATACATCCCATTGCGTTCCACTCCCGGACGCTTTCGGCCGCCGAACTCAACTACGATACCCACGACAAGGAACTATTGGCAATATTCGAGGCTTTCCGCGTCTGGCGACGCTACCTCGAAGGCGCGGATCCGCCGGTTGACGTTGTCACCGACCACAAGAACTTGGAGTATTTCTCGACCACTAAGCTCCTGACTCGCCGGCAAGCCCGGTGGTCGGAACTTCTTTCCGCTTTCAACTTCGTCCTTCGGTTCCGCCCCGGCCGTCTCGGTGGCAAGCCCGACGCTCTCACTAGACGATGGGACGTCTACCCGAAAGAGGGGGATAGTGGCTACGCCAGTGCAAATCCGCATAATTTCCGTCCGGTATTCACTCAGCATCAGCTTAATGCATCACTCCGCGCTTCGTCCCTTTACATTCCAGTTCTCCGCGCGGCCGAGCTGATAGATATTGAGCAGTTGCATACCGACATCCGAGACGCGCTTCCCTCCGATCCTATTGCTTCACTTCACCTTAATTCCGACTCGGACCCGCGCTGGACCACTCATGACGGTTTACTCTACCACGACAGTCGCATTTGGGTTCCGGATTCCGGTCTCCTCCGGGTCCGTGTACTCCGCGATAAACACGATCATCCGCTTTCCGGACACTGGGGTCAGAACAAGACTCTAGCCATGGTTCGTCAAGAATACGTTTGGCCCGGCCTCCGGGAATTCGTCAAGAAGTATGTGCGTTCATGCATTAATTGTCGTCGTAACAAGTACGTCCATCACCGGCCGTACGGACTCCTTCGACAGCTTCCTATTCCCGAGCGGCCGTGGAACTCGATTTCCATGGACTTCATCGAACAGTTGCCGGAATCCGACGGATTTACCACCGTCCTCGTAGTCGTGGATCGCCTTTCAAAAATGGCTCTATTCATCCCCACCGTCAACGAAATCACTTCCTCTGGTCTAGCCAACCTATTCGTCCTTCACGTTTTCTCTAAACACGGAGTCCCTAGCCATGTCACTTGCGACCGCGGCTCCGAATTCGTATCCCATTTCTTCCGCTCACTGGGTGAAGCGCTCGATATGCGTCTCCATTACACCGCCGGATATCATCCTTCCGCCGACGGACAGACAGAGCGCGTTAACCAAACTCTGGAGCAATACATCCGGATGTACTGCAACTATCAGCAGGACAACTGGGCTTCGCTGCTACCTCTCGGTGAATTCGCCTATAACAATACGCCTAATGCCACTACAGGCGTCTCTCCATTCTTCGCCAACAAGGGTTATCACCCGTCCATTTCCGTTCATCCCGAGCGCGACCTCGTCTCCGCCCGGGCCCGCGAGTTTGTTACCGATCTCGATGCTCTCCACCAAGAGCTACGGAAACAAATGGCCGCCGCTCAGGCTCGTTATCAGGGCCCGGCGGATGCGCGGAGAACACCGGACCCGAAGATCAATATAGGTGATCAAGTTTTTATTGCCGAAGACGCGTTTAAGTTCGCAAAGCGGCGGCCGACCAAGAAGTTTTCCGAAACATTCTACGGCCTTACGAAGTATCGCCCAGCCCGGACCCGCATCCTTTACCGTTCGCCTTCCCCGCGACATGCGCCAGATTCACCCAGTCTTTCATATTTCTCAATTACAGGTTGGAGAACCTAACACTATTCCCGGCCGCGTTCAGCCGCCGCCTCCACCTGTCACTGTCGATGGCGAGCTCGAGTACGAGATCGCTGAGATACTATCCAGCAAGCTTGACCGGCGGCGGAACCGCCTTTGCTCTATCTTGTTCGCTGGCTCGGGTACGCCGGAACCGACGAGGAAACTCAATGGCTCCGTGCGGACGAGCTTGAACATGCAGACGAGCTTGTTGCTGATTTTCACGCCAAGTATCCACATCTTCCTGGTCCACTTTAACATTTCGGCGGCCGCATGCGGCCGCCGTCCAGGGGTTTTTACGCAATGAAGGTTTTCTGAGCGTTTCCCCTTATTACTTATTATTCTTTCCTCTTTCTTATCACTCATCATAAAAACACCAAGAAAATTTATATATCTAGGGGTCACGGCCCCGCAACGCGTCCGTATGTACACTACATTTTTTTCGCGTCCGCTTCCTACTCCCCATTCCCGGATTCCGCTGCGGCTCCGGCCTTGTCCTCATCCTCGTCTTCATCCTCGCTCTCGTCGCTCTCCGCATCCGCCGGCGTCTTCTTCACCGGATCCGCCTCGGACTCCTCGTCGCTGCTGCTGCTCCCGCTGCTGCTGCTGCTAGCGGGCTGCGGCGTTTCCCGACCGGACCCGGCACGGCTGCGCACCGCGGGTCCTGTCCCGCTGAACCGGACCCGGCACGGCCGCACTACTTTGCGCCGTGCGCTTCCCGACCGGACCCGACTCGGCCGCTCTCCACCGCTGCTCCAACTCCCATTCCTCCCGGGCGTTCTTCGCCACCATACAGTCGGCGATGGTCTTCAGGTGGGCGGAGGCGTAGTTCACCGCCTGAGCAACAACGCGCAACTCTTGCAAGAGCTGCACGTTGTGCTTGCGGGACTCCTCGGCGCGCGCGGAAATCCCGTAGTCGGTGAAGCCGCTGAGGGCGTTCAGCGCGCCGGTGAAAGACTCAACAGCGGCGGAAAACTCGTCCGCCGCCATCGAGCCCTTCCCGGATCCGGACCCCGCGCCCCGGCGGCTGAAGCTGCAAGGGACCTTGCCCTTCGCACACGCCCTGCAACGGTACGGCGGCCGCCATGGGGCCGGAAGCAGCGGAGACTCTTGTTGCGGCACCGATCGCACTGCAAACAAAAGAGTTAGTGGGAAAACAATATTAACCGTTCCACTTACCTTGTCCTCGTCCTCCTCGACCTCCGACTCGTCTCCCGACTCGGCCTCCGAGGTCGGCCGCGACTTCTTCGATTTCCGTGCCCCGCCGGGCGACTCGGGAGCTGCGCGCTTCTTGCCGTCCTTCTTCGACTGCTTGGCGGCTTCCGCCTCGGCCGCCGCTCTCTTCCGCTGCTCCTCCGCCTCGCGACGCTCCTTCTCCTTCGCGGCCGCCTTCTTCTTCTCCTCCTCCTTCGCAGCCGCCTTCTTCCTCTCCTCCTCCTCCTTCGCCGCCTTGCGTCGCGCACGCCGGCGGTGCGTCTCCGCGTTCCACACCGCAAAGTCGGCGGCGTCCAAGTCGTCGACGCCGTCTACGTCGAGGGCGAGCAGGCGGCGGTGGAAATCGGCCGTGGTCTCGTTGGGTTGTTGCGGCATTTTTGGTGCGGATGCGGAGATGGTGGTGGTATGAGAACAAGAGAGAAATAGCCGAGCGGAGTTTAAATTCCGCTTTTACAAAGGCGGACTTCTTTTGATCCGTGATTGCAACGGATTCCGTACTAATACGATCAACATCTATTCTTAGGGCCTCAAGGTTCGGCCCTAAGAGGGGGATACTGTCAGGTCCCGTGCCAGGACCAACCAGATCACGGTACAAATCTCACGGTCAACTCCTCGGATCCGACTTGCAATTCTGTATCGTCCTATTGGACTCTATTGTTTCAAGTTCGTTCTTATTGTTCTTACATCTTCTTCATCTCCGGATGACTCACAATTGGCTTATTGTCTTTATTGTACTTACTGGATCATTCTCGGATTTTAACTTTAGTATAAATACTTAGTATTGTAAAGTAGTAGCCTCAGTTCGAATATCGACTTAGTTGGTTCCCTATTACCTTCTCCCTCTAGTCTTTGTCTCTTCGGAAATCGGGCCTCGGG
Organism: Mycena haematopus; assembly: GCA_029281435.1. Classification (NCBI taxonomy): domain Eukaryota; kingdom Fungi; phylum Basidiomycota; class Agaricomycetes; order Agaricales; family Mycenaceae; genus Mycena; species Mycena haematopus. Next base: position 34,522 of record JARJCV010000307.1, read on the forward strand.
CGTATTGACGGGCGCAGCGCACGAGCTGAAGCCAAGCCCGCATCCGGTCGGAACCCGTCTCGGCCGCCGCCGGAATCCGGCGGATCCGGAACACCGCACTTGACAGCGAGTGAATCCGTGCATAGGTCATCGTGGTATCAGACAGGTTTGTGATAGGCAATATGTCATGGGCATTATGTAAGTCATATTGTCTCACCCATTGCGTTCAGAACCTACCTGGTGGCCTCCTACACGCCATTCCCAAGACAGTGCATGCAAACAATTGAAGTAGCGCTAAATCACAAGAAAGTAAAAAAAAAATTAAAAGATTGCACTCGGTATAGGAATAGTTGAAGTGCGTGTACATGTCTAGTTAAGGCAATATGGTTGTGATCTCGCTAAAATGGCTTCAGCACGGTGCACTGTTATTTAACCCCCACTGTTGGCTCTGATTTTTGGAACACAGTTTCAACATACTTTCCCGTGTACCCCTGAATTTTTAAGACTGTCCCAGTCTAAAAGCCCACCGCTGGTGACCATAATCAATAATTTCAACGTTTACACTGACTTGGTCCAACCACCGATCATATTCGCCCGGGAATATCACCCAAACGGTTTGGTTAGAGGCCAAGAACACCCAGATGATGGCCTGGGGCTCCCCCGTTGCCTTCCGCCTCACATTTACGGTATTTGGTGCAATTCTCATGATTTTCGGTCTCTAACTGACCCCAGTTCATTGAATGTGTCTGAAGATATGTCATATGCATTGGTTGGTCACTGTAATGAAGCATTTGCATGACTTACCTGGTGTCGTTCACCACAGCGTGCGAGGCCTTTAATTTCCCCAGTTCCTCATCATATTTGCACTGCCACCATGCCCCGTTGACCACCAAATTATGGTCCTGATGGCCTGAAAATGTTTAAATGAATACCACAATGGATACAAAAGTCATTGTTGAGTTAGAGCAAATTTCTGTGTGCTCATTGAGGTACGCTGTTGAGGTTAGGATTGACACTTGTGGCTGTGTCGACTGGGTGCATCACTGATGGCCACGGCCATCAACTGTCAAAACGCGTACCCCGTGATGTGTCCATCATTTTATACACAAACCTTTCTTCTCTCTTCCACTCGCGCTGATGCTCAAGCGCTCTCGCCTATGCGAGGGTAAACACCCAATTTCGTGTTGGGTGTTTTGCTAGTGTAGTATGCAGCGTTGGTGATGCTCATCACTAAGGTGCCACTCGTCAGCCACCCACTCCGACTTCCACACTCTTGTGTACCCTCTCTGTGATATGCTCTTCGTTGATGCGCTGCCACGCTCTCCGTGGGCTGTTCTGAGTGGTTGCAAGATCTCCCGCTCTGCTTCACCGAACATGATTCAAGGGCATGGCAGATAGCTGTCGCGCGCGTCGTCGCTATCGGACATGACTGGTACGTTTGTGATCTGCTGTATAGATGCAGCACACAGGCTCAGCTGACACCAACGACGCTAGATGTGCTCATTTGCCTGTTGCCTACGCCTACGTGCACCGTGTCGCCCATGCTCCCGTTCACGTCGCCACCTGCATAGAACGCCCAATCGCCCTGTCGTTGATGGCCCACCGGATCTTTGCATCAGATACCGAGTGAGTTTTGTTTTGCTCTCTTATAAGCCGTTGCTATCTACTGACGCGCCTCAGAACTAGGGCCTTCATTCAATTCCCTCAACTCAAGGTAAGCATTTATTCAAGATATTGCCGACACTATCTCACTCGACCCGTTCCGCACTCCAAGCATTCAGATATTAGAAACTTCGTAATTTCTTCTCTTTATTTCTTTCTTTCCCTCTTGTGGAGAGTTGTCTGGCAAGTTCTCTCCTGGAGGGAACTCGGCGAGGGGAATCATGTTTTATTTTATTATTTTTATCTTGCTTCCGTTCCCTTGCCTTCCTTGGTTGCCCAACCGAGTTCTCTCCTTGAAGGCTCACACCCGGGACTCTGGAGGGAACTCGGCGAGGGGAATCATGGTTTATTTTATCATAGACTATACACTAGATCAAAATCCATATGACAGTCGTGGGGGACCAATGGACCCTCTCGGCGGTCTCGCCGCGTCAACTCCAGTGATTTGTTGTTCTCGCGCCAGTTCTGGGGGCCATCTGGTACCTTGTGATTATTGTCCTCGCTACCGCTCTCTCTAACAATTTATTAGGCGGTATGGAGGACCCTTACAAGATCAATGGAGCTAGATGAGATATGCGAGATTGATCTAAGACATGTGGTACGTCTGAACCGCGTTCCTCATCTGGTTCCTCATCCGATGTTTCTCATTTTAAATGTTTCTCATCCCATCCCATCTTGGTTATTCTCACAAAATCCCCTCCGCGGATGGCCGTTCAAAGCCAGTTATGCTGGCATCCGTCGGCGCACCACGAGGATCGCCAGCTGCGGTATGAGCTGGGAAATGGCAAGGTACACGACCGCCATGCTCGAGCCCCCAAAAAAATTCAGCTATTTCCCCGTGCGTCGGATTCTTAATATGAAGGGTGTTAGCACTGACACAGTTACAGACCATAAAAATGACCGTGACGATGGCCAGCCCCCAGTTGGTAAGTAACATTGTCAGCGAACGACGTCTATGCACCAACCTAACACATATATATGCCAGTGCTTCGAATAAACCAAGGCCCTCCGTCCTCGATTATCACCGACCTCCCTGGGCACACCCCCGCCGAAAACCAGGCACGCAGTCGAATCATCTATGGACAGCGAGCTGCTCTGGAGGCCGAGGCGGGGTATGCGCGTGTCCTCGCCCAGATCATGCTCCTTGCAGACCTAACTGACGTTGAGGCGTGTGCCCGGGCGCGCGAGAGAACGAGACGTATCCAGGATGCTCGTAACCAGGTGCGACGTGACAAGAAGGATGCCCAATGCCGTGCTGAGCACGAGCAGTGGTTGGCCAGTCGCCCCTCTCTGCCGCAACCCAACAAAATCCGTCTCATTTATCCTCAAGGCAAACGGGCCCAACGAACTGAGCCTCTCACCGAGGACGACCTGTATCTCACAGCCGCCCGACCAGAGTTTCTCGCCCACCCGCTCATCCTGCATGTTTGCGGGATATGCCTGAATGCTAAGTCCCACCCAGTGTTGTGAGTATCTATCTTTGAGATCGCTCTGAAATTACTAAAACTTTATGAGGCTTCCGTGCGGGCATAGCGCATGTTATGTGTGTGTCCGTATCGAATTAGAGACGAGTTGGGCTTGCGTACGCTGTGGTCATCAAATTACACGGCGTCCAGTACCGCATCAGGTGGAGGCCGCTCAAATCAATTCCACATATCCTGGCTGGAACACCAGCGAAGTTGAGTACAGCTGGGACGGCTTGCAGTTTCCACGTGCGCAGAGCGAGTAGATATTAGACTATCATATTTAGATAGTCAGATTATATTGCTGTACTCCACAAACATATCCAAAAGTTAATTGAAAGTTAACAATATATACTGCGGCGAATGTCTGAGTCGGCATGCGGGACACCAACAAGCAGATGTCATGTGCTTCAAATTACTCACCGAGTGAGCTGTCGGATTTATCGGACTTGAACATGGATGCGCGTCACATGCTGATGTGTTCATTGACACTGGTTGTCTCGTCTCGGCCTTTGCGCCATCTCCTGCGCTCTGGGAGCACTCGCCTGGATGGCGAAACGGAAGCCAGCTGTAGCAGTGGACGAAGAAGACTTCAACGATGGCAGTGACAGTGATGACTCCGCAGATGGCTATGTTCCTCGCCAATCGGTCCCCCGCATCCACCGTGTGCCAGACGAGTCGACAACAATCACGACTTCGGGCAGGAGTCGCCTCAAGCGCTCAACTGTGCCAACCCCAGCATCCCCAGCCAAAAAGTCTCGAGTGGCGCTGAATGTTGATGCTGCGCCTGCACCGACCAGGTCTGGGGACTTGGGAAACGATTGGTCAAGGGATTTTGAAGAGTTTGACGCTGAGTACGGGCCAGGGATGGACCGCGGTCCTCGGGGGTTGCGGGACTCTGTGAGTTGGGGCTTCTGCCAGCCGGATTGGAAAACTGAATGTTGTGGGCCAGGATGATCCTCACGGACAGTGGGCAAGCGACTTTCGTGAAGAGTTCCTCGACAAGCTCTTGAGGCATCATGGACGAGGCGACTACATTCACCAAGTCGTCTGCGCAACAGGAGGGATAGACTGTGGTGCACCAATTTACCGCTGCAGCAACTGCCTTCATCCAGCTCTGTACTGCGAAGGATGTATTGTATCCACCCACCAAAGGATGCCTCTGCATCGTGTGGAGGTACGTACGGCCCAGTGTTCAACTCAATGAATACTGACAAAAAGAATTTGGGTTGGTACCGGTCTAGAGATGGGAGGCCAGCTGTTTCAAGCGCTGTACCCTCAAGAGCCTGGGAGTACGGATCCAGCTGGGGCATCCGCCGGGTGTCTCATGCTCGAATCCGGAAAAGGCATGGGGCGATGATTTCGTCATCATTGGTAGCCATACCATCGACGAGGTGGCGTTAGATTACTGCAACTGCGGGACAGCGAAAGACAAGACGGTCCAGCTCTTGCGGATGAGGATTTATCCTGCGACAGGCACCAACCCGCGATCTGGGGCGACATTTGCTGCACTGGGTCGTTTTGCGCACATGACACTCGAATCGAAATGCTCAGCCTATGAGTTCTACAATAGCCTGGTGCGAGAGACCAACAATACGGGCTTGGAACCCTCACGCGTGAGAGTGACGATTCACTTGGCGTTCATGATCATGCTGACTAGGTTACAATAGGAGCGATATGAAGAATTTATCAGGATGACGCGCCAATGGCAACACCTTATGCTCCTGGAACGCGGGGGTCGTGGCCACGACCCCAGCGACAATCGTATTGGAGGCACGAAACCAGGGGAGCTTGCGCTACTGTGTCCAGCGTGTCCGCAGCCTGGGAAGAATCTACCAGAAAATTGGATGGATGCTCCAGCGGAGAAACGGTCAGTGGGGACCAACAAGATCAAAGCCAGTGATCACTGACAGTCAGCTAGGTTCCTGTATGCGCTATTTCTGGCGATAGACGCAAACTTCCGTCTCAAGCGCAAGGACGTCTCGAGTGAGGCTCGCGATCCAGGGCTGAGTCGGGGATGGGCGTTTTTCGGCGAAGTGACGGCCTATATGGCACACTTGGACAAATATTGGGATCAGAAACAGGAGGTACGTGGAGTAAAGCACGTCTGGGTCTGACAGTTGAAGGGTTTTGCAGCGCAGCACTTGTGTTGCCCATGACGCCGTTGACAAGCCCGACCGTGAGTCAAGAGGAACAGCCTCCTCTGGGATAGGCACCGTAGACTGCGCCAGACATAACATGAAGCGGCCAAATGGCGTGGGGGATTTACAGAAGGGCGAGCGGTGCGCTTTCCCCATTGTCGATAGATATTCACTCTGACGCGTGGGCAGGTATCTCAATATGGACTATCTCGTCTTCATGAGTATGCTGGGCTCCGTATTGTTGTGGCTTTTCATTTCCTACGACATCGCCTGCCAGTGGTACAAGAATCTCTGGACGAGGATGTCGATTTTTCCACCAGAGGCGCAGTGGACGCAGAATGAGGACGATAAGAAGAGAATTGTATTCCTGGTCCCTAAGTTCCACCTACCAGCACATATCGAGCAGTGCAATATCGACTTTTCCTTCAATCTCACCCCGTTCGTTGGGCGAACCGATGGCGAGGCCCCTGAGCGTGGATGGGCGGATGCAAATCGTCTAGCCAACAGCACCAGCAACTCTGGGCCGGGGGCTCGCCGAGACACACTGGACGCCCATTTCCAGTACTCTAATTGGAAGAAAATTGTAAGGCTCGGTATGTCGGCAAGGAAACTCACATTGAGAGGGTATTGACAAAGCGATAGGGACCGTCCTCTTAGAGAAGATCCAGAAGAATGTTCCATTGATGCTGGATACACGGGCAGCATGGGTGGACGTCGAGGCGTCGTTTCCCGCGTCGGTGATCGAGTCGTGGACAACAATGGCAGTAGAATGGGAGGAGGATAACGAGAAGCGTAACCCGTTTGCGTCAACTGTCAAGCGCGACGACCTGCGCGAGGTGCGGCTGAGGTTGGCCGCCATTGCACAGGCAGATGTCGCGCACGAGCGGGTACGTGGAGACATGCACGAGACGGAGATGCTGTCTATGGCACTCCAATTAGAGCAACAGCAGTACATCTTTCATCCATTGCCAGACCAACAAGAAGACACTGACCGGGCATTGGGAATAGGCGAGCGTTGGCAACACATATGACAAAATTGGTGCCCACGAGACTGTCGACCAAGCACGAACACGAGTGGAACGGGAGACGCAGCTGCGCCGCAAGATAGACGCATGGATGGAGGTGCAGCATTTGTTTATGCCGGAGGTCGCAGCGCTGCGGGAGCGCGAGAATGCTGCGCGCGAGCGAACTGCTGCGACGCACCCACTCCCGGGAATAAAGGCGCAAGACATGCAGCTGTGGCTGCCGTCCTCCCTGAGTGGAAAAGCGCATTGCGACGCGTCTTTGGAGGAGTACGAGTTCGAGCTCCGGCATGGACAGGCTATCCAGGTGCTTGACGACATGGTGGTGCACTACTGCTGCGGACACACGAATGGCGATACCGGGACGGTGTGCAGGGAGTAAGGGCCAAGATGCGCTCGGCGACCAGAATCAGCGGGATCGACGGGCGAATACAGAGCTCCGCAGCTGAGTATCGCGCAGCGCGTGCAGCATTGGTGAAGCTGGGGCCTATGGTGAAGCGCGTGGAGTGGCAGGCATATTTGAAGCCACTGAAGGCTGAGGACGTGCGCGGGAGACCGAAGGCCGTGTTCGGGGATGATGAGAGACGGAGGGGAGGGGGGAGGAAGAAGAGAGCAGAGACTGAGGAGGAGGTGGAGGTGCGGAGGGAGGAGCAGGCACCCATGTCATGGATTTGGCTCGCGAGGGTCGTACGGGAACAGAAGAAGATGTGGTGGATAGCGAGCGTACGTGTTCTATTGGGCTGTGCAAGATTGTAACTGACAACTGGGCAGCTCTTCGGATAGAGTGGGCGAAAACCCGTGCAAAGGCCATGCGGTATAAGGAGGAAGTGGACTTGCTCGAGGAGGAGATGAGGCGCGTTCTCCAGTTCCTGGACTGGCGTGCAGCCTGGTGGACATCACTTGTGGGGTTACGAGCTGAGAAGCAGCCGGACGCTGCCTTGCGGGAGGGGCATGCAGCGTATGCGATGAAGCAGGCGGGGTATCTAAATGGGATGAAGGACCGGTTCGCACACCAGTGGAGGGATGTCGGACGTTTCTTGGAAGTCGCGCGAGCCGAGTATCAGAGCATGGAGCCAGACGCTGAGATGGACAACAGTGACTTATTAATGTAATGTATATTGATTCATTTTGGATACATCTATGTATTAGCTAGTAATGCCGAAAATTATATGGCAATTGAGGCATGGATGAGGGCAGCGTCGTCGATGTCGCGATGGGCGCGCCAATTGCCTTTTAAGGGAGGGGATTGCCTTTTTGGGCAGATTAGTAAGCGCGCCTCTGAAGTGTTACCAAACACTCTGGACGTTGTCGACAACGATGGCAGCAGCGATTGATTGTTTGTGGTCGCTGACGATCCAAAACACAGAGTCTCTCGTCTGATACATCAAGCCCATCTCTCGCGAGAGTCCTGGGATGTATCAAGTTTCGTCTCTCACGAGAGAAGCTGATGTATCAGGCCCCCATGTAGTGGTCAGGCGGAGGTAGCGTCCGAAAAAGGATATTTCTCAAAGGGGAAGGCTACCAAAAGGGGAAGTTTACCAAAAGTTTACTCAAGACCCGAATAGAACGCCGTGCCCTCGTCCTACTCGACGTCTGCGAGGCGGGTTTTACCCAACACTTAAAATCGTCTATTGGGCCCTCCACGTCACTTTGCGTAGCTTCCTCAGGTGAACTCGACAGAATGTGGATAGATCTCTACGATTGTGAGGGGACTATCTTCTCGCACAAAATTCATAACGAACGCACGTGCTAGTCGGAGTCTCCAGGATTACGAAGGACGAAGCCGCACGACTTCCCAACAAGACCCAAGCAATTCCCGGCGACTCTGACTATTATGTGCGTGTTTCTCTGCCGGTCCCAGCTTGACTCCATTGATGGATCCCCAGATCGCGGAACTGGAAGTATTCCATAACCTGCATTGCCTGGTATGTCCGTGAAACTAGTCAGGCCCAGCTTACATACCTTTCGCGGAAGGACCAAGTCAGAAAGGGGGCAGGTACCTCATTTGACCATACAAAACAGACGCTGATCATCTGTACCTTTAGCTCGACCCGGACTACTATCCCGAATACCGGATGTCTTCCAATGACTCGAGCGCCTTGGCGAAGGATGCAAGGCAGCACGTGTGTAAGTTAGCGAGCCACCAATCCCGTACATCAGTGATTATTGAATCCTTGCGATCCGCTCTAGTGCACTGTTTGGATTGGGTTCGCCAAGCCCTCATGTGTAACGCCGATATCAGCGTAGTCGTGTAAGTTGTGAGATAGTCTTCTCGTATCTCTCTGATTCACTGGCATTAGTTGGCAATGGGACGACTCGATAAATGCTACTAGAGTCAGGGGTGACGTCGCACACACCTGCCGCAACTTTGAGAAATTACGGGACTGGGGGAAAGAGCACATTCTGATCGAGTATGATCCAACAGTGAACATCGAGGACGATATAGTTGTTCCTGTCATCCAGAGGGACTTCGGACGTTGATCTACCTTGATATTGCTCATGCGCCTAATTGTTGTTTGGAATTTGCGACAAACTGTATGTGCTCCATAAACAAAATAGTTGCCAATGCCATGCCAGCTACTCAGCACCTGGAAACCACAATCTCCCAGGGTGGGCACCGGCATACAAGACAAAATCTAGGGGCACCGCCAGCCGCGTTCATGAATATCCTATTGCACGACTCAACAAGCGGCCACATCTTCGTATCGGAGTACTACACCTACTACTACACACACAACCGAAAGTCGTCCCCGCTCCAGCGGTACAGTATCGGGAGAACCTACCGTGACATTCTGGATACCACCCAGAACCGCGCAAAAGGTGCAAGAACGCGAGCTTAAGCAAGCCCGGACGAAGCGGAATACGCCCTCGACGTAAAGTAGCTCGGCAGGCAAATCCATCGTGGGGTTCGCGGCTAGGAACTTGCTAGGAACAGAACAGCCGCTTTAAATCCCCGAAATGAAATGAAAGGGTTCATACAGGTTCATACACGGGTTCAACGTCAACATTGGTGCATAGATTGCTGGCCGTGCGGCCCGTGTGAGTGCTTGTGTGAGGGACGGGCAACGCCTGCCCGACGCATCTCCCCAAACATGACCAAGCCAAACCGCAAAAATATTCCTGCATCTACCAACGTTAGAAAACGTGGCGCTAGTCGAGTTTTTGGGCACACCTCCTCGGCAATTCGGCGGAGCAGAACGCAGGAAGAAATAGTGGCTTGAGTAAACTGCGGGCCAATGCAGATATACTACAACAAAGAAGTTGGTATCTGGTTGTACTCCCAACTGGCCCGAAGATCTTCTCTTGAAAATGTGCAAATATTCAATCCCTCCTGGCGAAGCAACTTGAAGTCCTCAAGTGTGTCGAGGTGTGAAGAAAACTTCGTCGGAAGCATGACATGGCTGAGAGCATAATTCGGTGAGTTCCAGCGAGATTTCACCATTTCCACATAGGCTCTGCAATCAAAGGCCATGTCGTGGTGGCGAAGAATATGCTAGACAACTGCGGAGCGACGGGCGAGCTGACAGCACCGTTGACAGTCAAATTATCCATCAACTCGCTGAAGCCACGCGCGGTCATAATCCTGAGTTCGATAATCGAGGGCATGCTTTCGAGAATGGCGATTGTCAAGCCCCAAGAACATTCTAGAAGGCAAAGACAGCGGAGGGTACATGATGAGCGCGAGAGGAAAAATTGAAGTTTCCTCGTGATGGCTGACAGGTGGGCAGATGTGAAGTAGGCAAATGTGAAGGAAAGAGCGAGTTCCTGCAATACTGGAGTTCGAATATAGCGAAGCACTTCTGGCTCTGATAGATAAAGACGGTCGAGCACCGGAAGGTCAACGATTCCGCTGTCAAACCAAGATGCGCCCTGGAATTCGACGCAGATGTGAGCCTCGGACCAGCCTTGAAGTGAGAGTCAATATGCCCCGATGCATCTCCCATGGGCCATTAACCTCGTAGCGGGTGAGATGTTTGGCCGGAAGGGAAATGGGCATGGGGAAATATGCGTTGGAAATGCGGATGTCAACAAGGGACGGTGCCAACGAGAAATCGAAGGACTGCGTGTCGTCTTCCGACTCTTCAAACCAGTCAATCCATAAAATGCGCAGCAACGGGACTCGGCCGGGCATGGCGGCCAGAATGGGGGAAAATGGCAGAAGTTAAGTGAAGATGAAGTTCTTCCCATCGTGAAGAGTACTGTGCCAAGTACTGGAATATCTCAACTTGACGCTGAGAGTAGCCGCCATAGAAGTGAATCTTCAAGTTCAAACTTTGAGCGCGCGCGATCTGAGTCTCGAGCATGCGCACTGGATCCATTTTGCGAGGGAAATCGACGACCACACGGGACCACAATAGGGGGGACGAAACGGCGATTTCTCGCCAGCGGCAGCAGATGTGCGTTAAGAACCACGGGCTGTATCTTTGATCGGGTAGAGCTGGAATTGTCCACAAAAATATTTCCCCTAGTATCTCGGGTGGCATCCTTCTGAGTGGAGAAAGGATGGCACAACTCTGCGCGCGGTAGCTGGCTAGACGCTCACGTTCAGCTTCCAGCTGTTTCAAACGCGACTGTAGCTGCACTATCTCATCGTGTATGCAGGCCAATGAGGCGTCGATTTTCGAAATCCCCGATCTGATAGTCGGAATCTCGGAGTCCAGCGGCACTTCATTGGAGTTCAGGAGTGCGTGATGTCTTGTGTCCGGCGAGCACTCCAATTCCTCTGCTGCAGGATCGACCAGCGCGCCACATTCAGAGCACCAGGTAGTCATCTGAACTATATAACAAGGGTAAGCGCAAAATTGGCGGAGTAGATTGGTGAAAACCACCCAAGGGATTTCAGCAGTGCGTTCGTAGACCGATGGGGCGTATGGCAGTGCCGCAGTGATCCAAGCGATTTCGGTGCTCGACGTAGTTCGCAAAGCGAGAAGAAGCTATTCGAGGCGACGGAGTCTTTGCAGTCTTAAAACGTAGCACTTCACTGTTGTGCTGCGCTTGGGCTGTGGAAAGGACAATTACTACTGGTAGTTATGAAGGAAGTGTGGGCGCACGAGCACAGCCACGCAGTGTCCCTTGGCAAATGATTGACTAAGCATTCGAGTACAACAAAAGACAAAGAAAAAATAGGTAGAAACCAATAGTTCATGCTCGCAAGAAACACAGCTTGCACAAGACCCCCACGATCTCCCGTCTGCACCCACTGAAGCTCTGCGCCCGCCGACCTTACACTACCTCCTACGTCGTAGTCTTCTTATCCCCTATACACCCCTACCCATCTCTGTATTCATAGTGGGGAAAAAGCGGCGGTTGGCAACAGGCACATGAATTTGAGCATCTCGAGATTTGAGAGTTTTTTGTACAGCATAGGAATTGTCAAGTCACAGAACCGCCAGTTGCGTCCAGTTGACGTTCCAGACGAAGTGGACGGTGAGCACGGGTTCTCGGAGGCTCGAGCGGGCGTTGCGTGCAACACGATTCACGAAGCGCACAGACGGAGAAGCACGATGGCCGCGTAGAAACGCACATCGTGAATGATGGTCGCAGGAGCTGACGTGGCTGCGCTGGGGGACGGAGAAGCGAAAGAGGCCGAGGAAGATGAAGGGGCCAAGATGGATTGTGACGAGATCGCGCTTGGTGAGAATGAAGAGCTGCTGGACAGAGAGGACGGGGGCATCGAGAACAGAGACGCCCAGGGCAACAGGGGCGCTACAGATGCCGATTCTAAACTTGTCGTAGAATCCGTGGGACGCGTTTCTAGGAAGGGCGGTGTCGATTTCACTTCCCACCGACTGTGCATGCCTCCGACGCGCACGGCCTGCAGGGCTCGTCTGAGATGCATGGCATGTGCGGCTCCTCGTCAGGCAAGACCACACGTTTGTGCAGGCGGGGGCAATGTTCGCGGCGGGCGTCGACCCCGGGACGTTGCTGGCACGGCGTCGTCGCAGGGCTGCGGACAAGTGTTCCTGCAAGGGCAGTCGAGCTCCAGCAACCAGCACTCGCACTCGCGCTGTGGCTCTGGCTCCGTGCCAAGCGGGGGCTCGTCTGCATCGAGCCGCCGCACGTCATACGCCTCGCCGCATGCGCCTTCGTCTGAGTCGGCGGGCCTCTGCCTCTGCATACACGTACGCGAAGGTGTTCCCGCCGTCCAGCCACTCGCAGCACTAACCCCAACCTCCGGCACCCGCTGCCCAGCAACAAGAGAGCCGGCCGCACGAGCCGACCCCCAACGACGCCAGCTTCGATATGGCATCTCCGGAGCGCCCCCGCTCGAGCAGATCCGCAGAGCCCATCCGCAGGCCTTGAGGTGCCCAAGGACGTCCTCTGTCGTTGTGCTGCCGCACCACCGGAACCACGCTCCATAGCTAGCCGACACCTCCTGCTTGGCGGTTGAAGGGGGTGGCGCTGGCTGGGAGCTCAGCGCAGACGCGCGACTCGGAGAAGAAGAGGGAAAGCAGTAAGGAGGGAGGCGGTATAGATGGCGCATGCTCCACATCCTCGCGCTGTGAATCATCTGCGTCGTATGCTTGCCTCCTATCATCTCATTAGCCCCCACGTCCACCCACGCATTGCAGCGAGAATGTGACGTCCCGATCCAGATGACTTTGCGGTCGCTCATTGGGGTCGCGAGCCTGCACCTCTGGCGAGCTCCGGGACGTGCACGCCTCTGTGGGGCAGGTTAGAGGCGAGGGAGCAATGACCATTGGCGATGCGCACCGTGGATACGACCTAAAGTGGCTTATGGTACTTGAGACATCTATGGCGACGATCCACTGCTCACTATGGTGTCGTACGAATCGTCCATAAAAAACTTTTCGCCGTAGAAAAAGGCGAGATGCCGCTGAGAGTTGTCGCGAGGCTGAGCTGCGATGCTGTTCCCGGCTACACAAGGACGGGTTTGGAACCTCGAGCACGGAGGGAGTATCCAGCGGTAAGCTGTGAGTCTCCACACTCAGGGCTTGCCTCTATCTCGAGCTCCTCGGGCGTTCTCTTTTTGCATCATCATGATCATGTCCATTTGCGGATTCCAGCTCTTGAGCACCACGCGCCACGTCCCGAAAACCAGCAAGAGAAGGGCCATGGGATATGTATGCGCATTGTGGATATATCGAAGACGAGGCTTGATATGGGTGGTGTGCACGGGGGCAGAACGCATAAATTGGAGGAAGGCAGGTATCCTCCACCCATATTCGATGCTTCAAGCATGGCTCACGTATCCGCAGTTCGTGTCGAGTATACAGCGCGCGGACACCGCTTGTTTGACCTTCGGAGTGGGCGACATCAAATAGCAAGCAGCGCGGGTGCCTGACGTGCGGGACCATGAGATTGTTTGCCACGTCCCCGTGAAGCCTGCGTGATGCGCTTCAGCATCGTACAACGCCCTCACTACATCACCTCCTAGTACGCTGTGGTCCCACGGCCGCGCGCCTCCTCCCGCACTAACGAACTACGATGGCACTTCACGCTCGCCGCCTTCGGGTTTTGTTCTATCGTCAGGGCCTTTGTGAGCGCTTCCACGAAGAACATTTTGATAAGTACTGGCGCGACCCCGCGGCAGGGCTCGCTCGTGAACCCGGTATCGACACTTGCGATATCCATTTCCAGCGGTGTGGGACCAAGATGTATGCAGCAATCGATACAAAGCTACAAATGCACCGTTAGCATGGTGATAGTACAATCGCATGGGAGGCGAACTCACGCGTCCTGTCGAGATGGCACCCAAAGGCGTGAGGCTAGGGTTGGGTCTGGACGCAGGGACTATCGGCGAAGTCCCTTATATTCGGTGTTGGGTGGCGATGGTATGTCTACGAGACGTGTCCATTCCGGTCAGTCTATGGGCGTGGTTCCGAAGAATGAGCGGCCATTCTAGCGTGATCAACGTTCACATTACATTCCGCACCCTGAGCGTCAAACTCCGGCAATATCGGGGCCTGGAGCACCTGAAATTCGGTATCTCGTCGTTTTTCTTGACACAGGTGGACCGTGAGGTCAATTGGGCCCGCCGTCGCACCCGGTGGCAGAAGAATGGACAGGAAGCAAACGCGATGTGCCCGCTCCCCAAGTAGAATCTGGAAATACCAGTGAACGCTAGTGACATGACCACGTAGAGCAAAAGTACCGTCAAATATTCCCTCATTCACAAACACGTTTACGGTCCTATAGTCGGGTTCGCCTATAACGAACGTGAAGCGTTCCTGCGACGTGTATGGCTGTAATGCGTTCGCAGAAGGGGTACAAAAGAGGAAGAGGAAAAAGGCTTCCACTGTCATTGAGCCGGCAACAGTCGGACCGAGATTCCCCGATTGATGCCACTATTTCACCTACTTACTGGACTGAGAATTTCGGCGGCAATCCAATTTCAGTGTTCAAAGGAATGTAAAATTCACCCGTCCTACGCGAGCACAGAGCAGGAATGAAATCGTGTCTTGAAGAATATTAGTGTAAAATCAGGGGGGCAATATATTACGGCCAAAAAGTTTGTATAGGGCAGTGTAGCCAACTGGCCTGAAGGGCCCTCATATCTCCTTGAGAAACTGAGCGAAAATCCAACCCCTCCTGACGGAGCATCTCGCGCTTGTCCTCCAATGTATCGAGGTCTAAAGCGAAATTTGTCAGAAACATGGCACGGCTGAGATCACAATTCGGTGATTTCCAGCGGGATTTGACCATTTCCACATAGGTGTCGCAATCAAAGACGTTTGAGAGATTGGAGACCCCACAGATATGTACTAGTAGATAACCGC